>CM069173.1:685210-723480 GCA_035221665.1 Okamejei kenojei
GTCTCCTTCCACCATTTTGCAGTAGCCCCAGCCCATAAATAAGGATTGGATTAAGGATTAGAAATACCTGGACCAGTGCACAGGGCTTGAGCTAGTTACAAAGACGCGGAAACAGGACCTACCTCGGCCACCGAGTCCCCGCGCCCACCAGCGATCACCCCGCTAGCACCACCCAACCACACTGGGACAATTTACAATATTACACAGGGACAACCTCTCCCTTGTTGCTCACACCCTTGATCCTGGCAACACCCTCGTAAATCTTCTCTGCACTCTTTCCACTTAAATGCATACGGACACAGGTTATAAGTATAATAGGAGCAGAAATTAGACCAGTCGCCCCATCAAGTCTACTTACTCCGCCATTCAATCGTGGCTGATCTATCTCTCCCTCCTAACCCCGTACTCTCCTGCCTTCTCCACTAACCCTGACCCCGACCCTAATCAATTAACTAATCTACCCACTGCTTAAATATATCCACTGGTACATCCTTGCTATAACAGGGTGACCAACCGAAGATATCAACATAGAACAATTTACAAATTATTTACCTGAAGCCAATTAACCCTACAAACCTGCACGATTTTGGAGTGTGGTAGAAACCAGAGCAGGTCACGGTAGAACGAGCAACCCCACACAGACAGCACCCCCCTCGGCTCAGGATTGAACCGGGTCTCTGGTGCTGTGAGGCAGCAGGTCTACCCCAGCGTCAACAGTGCATTCACTTTAGTTTATGTAGCACAGAACCATGCCCTTCGGCCCACTTGTCATGCCAGCCAAGGGGGACAGGTGCTGGTTAATTAACCACATTATAATCTCTGCCACTCGTTACTTAAACCTCTCTGTAGGGTCAGGCCTCAGCTGCTTATAAAGAGTTAGCATAAACACTACAACATTTCATAAATCCAGAGACATGGAGTCAAACTGCACGGAATCAGGCCATTCGGCCCATCCCATCCACGCCCTATCTATACTAACCCCATTTGTCTACCTTTGGCCCATATCCCACGAAACTTTCCTATCCATGTCCAAATGTCTTTTCAACGCTGTGAAGCTCACCAGGAAGGCCGGCTCCGTCCTGGGCGCGGAGTTGGACTCACGGGAGGTTGGTCTTGGAGGTCTAGGTGGAGCATCCTGGACAATACAGCTCACCACCCCCCTCCATGACACATAGGACAACCTAAGGTGTTGACACCTTCAGCAACAGACTTGGTTCCCACCAAGATGCAGCACAGAACGCCCACAGAGATCCTTCTTCCCTGTGCTTATCAAACTGTACCACTCATCCCCCTAAAAAAAAAAAATCTGTCGGGGGTAGACTGAGACCTGATCCCCCCTCCCCAGGTCCTAGCCTTAGGCCGATTGGACTGATTTTTCCCAAATTGGGCCCCGCGTCCAAGGGGGGCCCCGCGTTAATTTCCGTATTTCATATGGACATACAAATTCACTTTGTTACTAAGATTAACAAATCTTTATTGGGGGTGGGGTTGGGGGGGGGGGGGGGGGGTATACCGGTCTCTGGGGGGGGGGGGGGGGGGGGGGGGGAGGGAAGTGTCACAAACCCATCCAGACGACAGACCAGGGCAACAAACAAGGCAGCAATCCCCAGCACCGCAGCAAACTCAGCCCAGAGTGTTAACTCGCTCGGTGCCGTACAACACCAACCAGGTTGAAGTTTTGGAGTTCCTGTGTTACGCATTGGTGTTTCGGGGTTATGTCCGGGCCGGGGTACCCTGTGTGTCTTTCCCTGTCTGTCTGTGGTCTGTCTTGTGTAACTCCTGTGTCTGTATATGTCTCTGTGTTTCCTGTCTCACTGCGTGTGTGTTGTGTGTTTTCTATTGCTGTTTCTGTGTCTGTGGCTTATGTTGTGTGTGTGGTATTCTGGTGTCCCCTGTTTCTGTGTCTGTGGCTGTATTAGTGGTGTGTGTTTCTGTGTCCTGTTTCAGTGTCTGTGGCTGTATGTGTGTGTGTGTTTCTGTGTCTGTGGCTGTGTTGTTGTGTGTGGGGGGGGGGAACCAGTGGAATAACAGCGGGAGAGGGGGATTTCAGTTTGCAAATCAGACGTTTTCAGTTAAAGAGTTTGGACATGATTACTGTCAGGGGGCGGGAGAGAGAGAGAGAGAGAGATAAATTGGAGAGAGAGTGACAGAGGAAGGGGGAGAGGGAGATAGAGAGAAGAGAGAGAGAGAAATTGGAGAAGAAAAGGAGATAGAGAGGGAGAGAGAGAGGGAGAGAGAATTGGAGAGGGGGGGAGAGAGAGACAAGAGAGAGAGAGAGAGGGGGAAAGAGAGGGGAGAGAGACGAAGAATTGAGAAGAGAGAGTTCACCTTCTGGCCTCACCACCTAGTTGGCTGCCCTTTGTGAGGTGATGAGACCAAAACCATTACCCTTTTAGATATCCCTCTGCCCCCCATACTCCCTCTCCCCTACCTCTCACTACCTCAATCCTCCCTCCTTCACTTTAGAGAGGGTGGGAGGAAGAGGGAAGCATGGGGGGTGAGGGCGGAGGGGAAGAGGATTGTGCTTTGCTTGGTGGCGAAGAAGGGATGTGGGAACGCTGTACGCAGGTGGCGACTCACTCTCACACTGGGATCCCCCCCCCCCGCATTGCGCAGTCTATCTAACTCCCCCCCCCCCCCCCCCACACCCTGACTAGAGTCATAGCCTCAGAATTACAGATGTTCTTTTAGAAGGCGGTGAGGAGAAATTTCTTTAGACAGAGGTGGTGAATCTTGTGGAATTTATTGCTACAGAGTGTCTGTGGAGGCCAGGACATGGACATTTTTTAAGCAGATTATAGATAAATTCTTGCATAGTGGCGGTGTCAGGGGTTACGGGAGAGGCAGGAGAATGGGTTAGAGGAGAGATAGATCACCAAGATCAGAATGGCGGAGTAAGACTTGATGGGCCGAATGGCCTAATTCTGCTCCTATCAATTATGACTTATGAACAAGTATAATGACGCTGCGCTCCTTGAATACAATTCAATGCGGCTTCATTAATACTTGTTCAAAACATCAATTACATTTTACTGAGGAAATAGATCGATGCATTATGACACATTGAGAATTTCTTAAAACTCACCATCATGATTGAGGCTTCTAGTGAGCTTCATGGTCGCAGCAGTTAGTCATTCAATTTAACCTGCGACCCACGTTGTGTCCCTTCAGTCTTTCGTACTCCGACCTCTCTCTCCTCTCATCACGACTCTCTCTCTCCTCTCATCACCCGCTCCCCATTTTCGTCTCTCTCTACTCTCTCTCGGCATTCCCGTAATCATTGACGTTTTACGGTAGATAAAAATGCTGCAGAAACTTGGCGGGTGAGACAGCATCTATGGAGCAAAGGACCCGGCCCGAAACGTTGGCTATTTCCTTCGCTCCATAGATGCTGCCTCAGGCCCTGTCCCACTGTGCGAGTTCACCCAAGAGCTCTCCCGCACTCCCACGAGCTCTCCCGATTTAAAATATCTGTGTAGCATCTCTGTCCCTGTCTTCAAATTCCCACTTTTCCCGGTGGCGCTATGGAGGGCTAGAAAGCAACGCCAGCCAGCTCCGTGAAAAATCGAGGAAAAACCGGGGAGAAAAGACCTTCCTGCTGCCTGCTGTTTCTGCACCGGCTGCCGTGAGTGACGTCATCAGGCGCGCGACTCGTAATGGCAACACAGCGCAGCCCACTCGCAGATAAAACAAAACTCCGGTATACAAGGAAAACGGCAGAACAAGAGCAAGGCCCGACCGAAGCCTCGGCCTCAGGTAGGACACTATCCCTAGAAGTTGTGTCGAAAAAACCGAAGAAAAAATCGGAAATTGAAGAAACTCAAAGTTTTTTTTGTACAAGAAATGGCTGAGAAAGTTGGAATTAAAGACTGAATTGGCAAAAATGAATATTAAGGAAGAAATAGAAAAAATCAAGGAGGAGATGAAGGAGTTAAAGTCTGAAATTAATACCTCCGGCGGCCACGGAATTATCTGACAAACTCCGAAAGGAAATTGCAGAAATATTGACGGATAAATCTGCAAGTATTAGTTGAAGAGATGAATGAAATAATGTAAAATAAGGTAAATAGAAATGGAACCCAGTGGTGGAAGAAATCAAGGAACAGTCTACAGCCATAAGAACCTTGAAGAACTAGTCCGAAACAAGTACTCAGACTACGCGAAAACACTCCTCAAAGAAAATCAACGTTTATCTGACTACTGGGCAAAACAACTGATAAGTGTACCGAGTTGGAAGGACACCAGAGAAGACAGAACCTAAGGATCGTGGGTATTCGAGAAGGGAGAGAAAATAATCAAGATACTCGAGAGTTTACTGCAAACTTACTGCAAAAGTTTTATCTCTGGAACAAAAGCCTTTACTAGCCGAGCAACACAGAGTAATGAGACGTTATACAAAGCAAGACACCCCTCCAAAACAAATGATAGTATAAAGTCCAGTATGATCATGTCCTGGAGGAGATGATGAAGAAAAATTATAAAAAGTAGAAATCTTACATATGAAGAAGATTCGATCAGCATCTACCGAGACTATCCAGCACAGAGGTCTCCAAGAAACGAAATGCGTTCAAGGAGACCAAAAGAATTTTGAGGGAAGTGAAGAATCTGAAGTACGTCTGAGGTACCAAGCCCCACCCTGAGAGTCACCTACAACCAGGAAGAACATCATTTCAAAAACCCAGCGGATGCAATGAGCTTTGCCCAAGGGAATTAAGGAGCGAGAGGTAGACTGAATGAAAGCTTCAAAGATGAACTATAACAACAATTTTACTTCGGAGTCACGTGAGTGACTACGTGAAGAAGCCCCGCCTGGCGCTTGATCATCATTACGTCGACGCTGACGGCAGAGCAAGAGCTGCAGAGGCAGCTCCTCGACAGCGGTAGGTACGGGCCCGCAGGTAAGTGCAGTTGAAATACTTACAGGGCATATCCAAACTCCGTGGCTGGTGTATAGAGCCACCAGGAGTTAAAAATAATTTGAAAGCAAAAAATAAAGTAAAAGTTAAAATGAAAAGAAAATACTCCGGGTGGAAAAAACGGAGTTTAAAAAAGCGTCCCAGGGGAATACTCAGCGATCGGGACAGGGGATTAAGTGCGGAGCCGGTTCCGATACTGGTGGCCGTTAAAATTACCGTTAGGGAGACTTTAGTCGTTCCACAAACTTTTGGCTATGGGGAAAAAACGAAGTTTAAAAATTGAAAAGAAAAAGAAAAAACTCCAGATGGAAAAACTCCAGTAGGGAGGACATTTTTTTTTTGTCAGAGAGGCCATGATTTAAAAAGTTTAATAAAAAGGCCTCCAGACAAAACAGCTTTATGGCTTAAAATTAATGCAGAAAGACTCCAAAAATAAAAAAATCAACCAAAGGTTTAAAAGGCCAGAATATTCCCAAAAACAGACCCTGAGGGGTTTCCATATATTAATATATGTGATGGAATTTATCAATGTGGGAATATCTACCTCGAATTGTTTTGGAGGTAGTCTCCTTGAGGAAAAACTCAGGAGTAACCAGGGCAGTAAAATAATATGAAAAAACTGACCCTAAAGGTGCATTGATAGTGGTGGCTGGTCATAAAGTACCCACCACAGCACAAATATATATATAACGATACCTGAATGAAGGAGTGAGGCCATGGAAAATAACCATGGAAACCAAAATTAATTGGTCTCTCAACTAAGCTGTTATGGTTGAAACAGCAGAATTTTGATAAAACTTTTATGTTTTATTAAGGTACACCACAGCACAAATATATATCTACAGGTGTACTGGGTACGATACCTGAATGAAGGAGTGAGGCCATGGAAAGTAACCTTGGAAACCAAAATTATTTGGTCTCTCACCAAAGCTGTTATGGTTGAAACAGCAGAATTATTGATAAAACTTTTATGTTTTATTAAGGTATCAACGGTGAATCTGTTTATGGTACCCATGTCTCAATTATATGGAGACATAAGGAAATACGTTTTCAAAGTATTTCAAGCTGGTGCGCGGCATCACTATTTATGTAAAACAAATGAAACATTGTCCAATAACCAAAACATATAACCATATAACACCATATAACCATATAACAATTACAGCACAGAAACAGGCCCTCTCGGCCCTTCCTGTCATTATGTGGGGGGGGTTTTTTCCCCCTGTGCCGACATTTGTTTTCCCCTAGTCCCATCTACCTGCACTCAGACCATACCCCTCCATTCCCTTCACGTCCATATACCTATCCACTTTACTCTTAAATGTTAAAATCGATCCTGCCTCCACCACTTCTGCTGGAAGCTGATTCCCCACAGCACCCTCTCTGAGTAAAGGAAGTTCCCCTCACGTTACCGAAACCTCTTCCCTTAATTTAATGTCTATGCCCTCTTGTTTGAATCTTCCCCCCCTACCCTCAATGGGAAAAACGTATCCACGTCAACTCTGTCTATCCCCTGTCATATTTTAAAGCCTCAAACAAGTCCCCCCTTAACCATCTCGGCTCCAAAGGAATAAAGACCTAACTTGTTCAACTTTTCTCTGTAACTTGTTGCGTGGAACCTGGCAAATTCTAGTAAATTCTCCTCTGTACTTCTATATTTTGTTGACATCCACTATAACTAGGCACCGAAATTGTACACCATATCCAGAATTGGTCTTACCAATGCCTTGTACAATTTTAACATTACTTCCCTACTCCTATATTCAATGCTCTGATTTATAAAGGCCAGCACACCAAAGGCTTTCTTACCACCTATTCTACATGCGATTCCACCTTCAGGAGAAACTATGCCACAGTTATTTAGATCCCTTGTTCCACAGCATTCCTCAATTCCCTACCATTTACCATTTAAATGGTAGGGAATTATTTACATTTTAAATAAAAAGACAAATTGCCAACAGTTTGTGGAGCTCAATGGGATAAAAATATATAATATTATATATATTATATATATATATATATATATATTTATATATATATATATATATATATATATATATGTAATTGTTATTGGGACCAATTTTGCACTTTAGATTTGCAGGTCAAAACAGATCAAGTTATGTTAAACTCCTGATTATTATGGAGTAAACCTGCCTCAGGATAAATCAAAGACATTGATTACAAAGGACAGACTATTGGTCATTAAACTTTGGCAAAATTATGATCCAATGTAAAGATTTAATAATGGATCAAAACAAAGGCAGGAGTATGATAAATAAAATATTATCCAACACAGCCTTATGTGAACCCATATGGTTGGGGAGAGAAGGCTTCATGTACATTTGAAGAGGTGCAAAAACTTGTTACAGAAGAAGTTGATGAAATCTCCAATTGTGGGAGATTACAGGTGTGTTATGGTCAATGATATGGCATAACAAAGGACTACAAAAACAATTTGTAGAAGGAATTGTTCACCTGTATAGGAAAACCTAAAAATTGATTTTAGGTTTGCACCCAAAATATCTCCAATAAAGAGGAGGTACGTAAATTTGTATCATAAATTTCCCCAGGGAAAAAAGATGTGGTGGTAAAGCCATACAAAACATCATTTTAAATACACTTTTACAGTGTAAAAACATTTTATTGAAATGGACATCTTCAACATTAGGGTTAAAACAGTTGTTATTAGCAAATTGTTAATCATTACTATAAGACTCGAAGGATTGGTATTTAGTACCAATTTATTATCATATTACAGGTACTTGAAATTAATTCGAATGGGTCAGCTGTGCAAGTTAAGATATTGTCAAATGGATTAAACTCAGTTCTAGGCTGTTCAATAATTACTGGAACAACAATTGCACTGATAAGAAGATCAGCACTTGCACTAATGAGGACATGGTCATGGTTTATCTTGATCACATTTTAAATTGGAAGGTTGATCAGGAGTCAGCTGCAAATTAGTGCAGCAATTACAAGCCTGTTGAGAGGCAAGGGTTCTGACCCATCCAATAAAAACTATGTTTTAAGCATTCATATGAGGGGAAAAAATGTTTTCTGAGATACAAATGTCTCATTGCTTTGTTGACAAACTTTGTCCCTCCATCAGAGAAGGAGCTTAAAGAGTAAAAAAGCTCCAAAAAAGGGAAAACACAAGCATTATAAGAGTATGCAGGCCTTTTGACAGGCCTATGCAAATACCAAAGGATACGTTATCAGAATTAAAGTGGTGGATAGAAAAGATTCCACAAGCTGCTTTAAATATATAAGCTTAGCAGCTGTTACAAGTTGAAGCAAGTATTATCGGATGATGGATAGCTTCTGTGATTATTTGGGTTAAGATAAGTATAATATCTATTCTTAATCAAATTAATATTTGATACGTCCCTTGTTTAGGGGACTACGGAAAAATAACACCAGGGAATTGCAAATGGATTGTCCTAAGAAATTTTTTCTCCAAACATTTGTATTAATTATTGGAGTATCAGGAGCTTTTTATGGATTAACTGCCTATTATTCTATAATGAAAGTGTGCATGTCATATCAGGTGAACAATACCACGGCTGTGGCATATATCAATCACATGAGTCAAGTAAGATCATTATCAAGTAATATCTGGGTAACCAGATGTGGCGTACTCTAAAAATGTTTTAGTTCATCTGTTTATCTCTAAGGAAGAGACAATGCTGTCGCAGACAACAAATCAGTGGAAAAACATTGTCAGTAATATGGATTACTTACCATTAATCTGGTTGTATCCAGATTAAATCACCGATCTCTTAAATGTTCTCGTGGGAAAACCGAGAGCAGGAGCGGTGGATGCATTTCGCTAAATTACATGAGGAAAGATGTTCTTTTATGTTCCTCATTTTTGTCTGATAGGGCAGTGTCTGATGAAAATGTAGCAGGACGCTGCCAGGGGTGCTTTGGTGGCCCAAACCGGACCTTCATGGTTCTCATTAATGTTGAGAAGAGATGTTTGAACCAGTTATGATGACTCATAGTTGCAGTAATTTATTGTTGTACAAATTCATCCAGGGCAGGAAGATATGAATTTGGTTATCTGCAGGTTTGACCAGACCATTATAACAGTTTGACGGTCAAAGAGGTCTATGAATGTTTTAACTAATATAACAATATAACAATTATGTACAAAAGGAATGTTACACCTGCAATTTGGAGAAGTAGTTTAAAAAACAATATTTGTTTAAAACAAATTGGAAGTTTTTTGCAGACAGTAAAAGTTATTTTATCATATTAGATATATGGGAGTTCCTTGTGGATTGCAGTTTTTCTCAGCATCTAGGTGATAGAGCCAATAATAGAGCTCATAGTGTTTAAAGTCTAATTTAGGACAAATTGCTGACCAAGAATTTATCGGGCTCATTCGTAATATCCCGATATGAAAAAGGGATATAGTGTGTGTATATATATTATATATATATAATATAATATATATATATATATATATATATATATATATATATATATCCAGTTGAAATACAGAAGTTGGGAGATCAGCATAGTCCTGACTTGCCTTGGGCAATGGACTCCATTTCTATCAATGATTCAAAAGATTAACATTGAAAGTGATAATGCTCATGAATTTAGTGTCAGCATAAGAGTGCAAACATTGCAAATGTTACGTTATTTAATTGCATGTGGCTACAGATTACATTATCTTATATGAATTTACCAAACAAAGCAGACCAAGAAGAGCTGGAACCAAGGTAAAATCTAAGCATATCCTGTCGGCCAAAAATTGTGTGTGTGTCGACAGTGACTCAATATGTTAAAATAGATAAGAGTCTCTGTGGTGGTGAGACAGCACTACTTATTACACACAAAAACCACATTAAGTATCAGTAAAAACTGATGGTTCTAGATAATTATATTCTAGATGGTTAAAACATGTTTAAAACTCAGTGGAAGTAGACATTGAGATGTGGAAAATCACTCCATTAAGGAGGTAATACATTCACAGGAATGGCACAGGATGGGCCGCTCGAGCAAAGATTCAAGGGGGGGGGGGCCCCGCAGGAGGGTGTAAAATAAATATTAAAGTTACAAGGAACCAGTCATGATGTCAGGATTGGACACGGAGCGTTTGGTTCTCTGTGTTGTTGCTTTGTTTATAATATCAAATTATATTATCAATTGATATTTTGGTGATAAATTTGCCTTTCAATGGAAAGGGCATTATTTTCATTCTTTTATAATGGGGAAAAATTTATCACATAAACTGAGGCAATGTTTGGGGAAAAAATGTGTTATTTACTCATTACTGTGTTGATTGAGCCAGATTGTCGTATGGAATGAGTCTACGACATAAAAAACACAGAAGCTACAAAATCTTCACGTAGTCACTCACGTGACTCCGAAGTAAAATAGTAAGATTAAACGAGAACTTACCAGTTCGAAGTTTGATCCTTATTTTATGAGGAGTAACGATGAGGGATTACGTGCCCTCCACTCCCGACCCTTATAAAATAAATGATCATCTGGTAGTTCTAAATCTATGTTGAGCCTTACTATCTTACTCCGGCTATTATGTTCTGTGTTTTTCATGCCGCTGCTTTGAAATATGTCGAGCAAGCGCCAGGCGGGGCTTCTTCACGTAATCCCTCATCGTTACTCCTTATAAAATAACGATCAAACTGCGAACTGGTAAGTTCTCATTTAATCTTACTATTAAATTGTACTTTCAAGATTGGAATGGACTATGGACTATGGACTTGTTTCATCTAAAGAAGATGGAGAAGGATGCGGATGGGAGATTCGGGGAGATACGGATTGGAGACGCTCCTATGGATACTAATAAATAGAATAGTAACACTACTAATATTAATAACTAACACATACTAAAATTAATACTGTGGTATTATTATTAATTAAAGCTAATAACTACCAATTAATGATTAACAACTAACTATAGCTGATTTACTTAGGATTAAGTAAATAGTAAATATAAATACACAAAATATAAACTTTGACTTTATTTATCCCCCCTGGTACTTTTTATTTTTATTTTTTTACTTTTTCTATATTTTTCTTGCCCTTTTTCTTATTTTTTATTATTACTTTATTTTTTATATTTTCTTATTATTATTGCTTTTAATAGGTTTTAAGTATAGATATTATCAAATACTTGACTGATGGATTTTGTACACATAAGAGTTTAATACTCCCGGTTAAATATTTGTATGGAATAACAATTTTAATGAATCATGGAAATGGATAAGTTAGTAACATCGACTACGGAAGTCTATAGATTGCTAGCCATGGTAGTATGACTAACACTAACTACACCAATATTAGATGTAGTTTTTTCTTTCTTTGTGCACCCTATTAATCTCTTAATCTATCCTTTTTTTAAATATTATCTCTTGTTATTATTATTTTATTTTTGAATGGAGTTATAAATGAATGCAAAGGAGGTGAGAGATACTCAAGGGTCTTGAAATTCATCTATTCGGATTCGGGTGTAAAGTCGGGTATGTCGAGCTGAACCATTTGCCCTATTACATATTCCTTTAGATAAAAGATGCAAGACTTACAAATGAATATGGGGAATGGAGGAATAACGTTTTGTAGCTGGAATGTTAAAGGTATTAATGAACCAATTAAGAGAGGTAAAGTATTAGCACACTTAAAAGCACTTAAAGCAGATGTGGTATTCATCCAAGAGACACATCTAAAAAAAGAGGCAGAACATAGATTAAAGGCTAAATGGATTGACAAAGTGTATCATGCTTCTTTCACATACAAATCTAGAGGTGTAGCAATATTAATTCGTAAAGGCACTTCATTTAAACACACTTCAACAATAACTGATAGTGATGGTAGATATATTATTGTAATAGGAGAATTATACACACAAAAAATGATTTTTGTCAATGTATACGGCCCAAATTTTGACAGCCCACTGTTTTTTAAAAAAATATTTAATACTATTCGGAATTATTCACAACACAACTTAATAATTGGAGGAGATTTAAATTGTACACTAGATCCTTATTTGGACAGATCATCAAACAACGGAAACTTAAATCGCATTCCAGTGATCTAATAAATGCATATATATAGATACTAGTAATATTAAAGATGTTTGGAGAATGCAAAACCCAGCTGGACGGGATTACTCATTTTACTCACCTGTGCATAAAACTTATTCAAGAATAGATTATTTTTTGGTAGATTTAAAACTTATCCCATTCACTTATAATTCAAAATATCATAATATTATAATTTCAGATCACGCACCTTTAACTTTTTTTTATGATGAAAATAACTGGTAAAATGGAAAAACCAGGGACATTTGAGATTTAACCCACAAATTTTAAAAGACAAAATAACTCAAGAATACATCACAAAACAGATCAAGATTTTCTTTGAAATAAATGATACGACAGAAATATCTTTGTCTCTATTATGGGAAACTTTTAAAGCGTATCTTCGGGGAATTATGATATCCTCTCAAGCATTTTATAATAAAGAGAATCGGAGGGAACAACAGGCATTGGAAAAGGAGATAAACAATTAGATACAGAAAACGCTGTTAAACCCAACCATAATAAAACATAATAAAAATCTTTGCATTGAAATATAAATTAAATAAAATACAGTCAGACCAAGTTGTAAAACTATACCAATATACTAAACAAATACAATTTGAATTCGGAGATAAACCACAAAAATTATTGGCTCGTCAATTACGAAAATTGGAAGGAGAAAAATTAATCCATAGGATTAAATCAGACAAAGGGGAATTATTAGTACAAACTAAAGATATAAATGAGAGATTTTTGCAATATTATAAAAATTTATATTCAGCCAAAACGACAGAAAATCAAATAGGAGTAGAAACATTTTTAAAAAATTGTAATCTAAAAGGACTGGATTCAGAAAATAGAGAATCACTCAACGCTGAAATAACTATTAAAGAAATCGAAGAAGCTAGTAGGTCATTAAAAAATGGTAAAACTCCAGGACCGGATGGTATTGGATCAGAATTTTATAAAACATTCTATATGATAGCTCCATGTTTTAAGACACTTTATGAACTAATCTATGCACAACAGAAGTTACCAGAAACATTAAATGAATCTATTATAACACTTATACCTAAATTAGATAAAAATCTGGATGATCCAGGGTCGTATAGAGCCATAGCTCTTTTAAATACTGATCAAAAAATATTAACCAAAATACTAGCACAAAGACTAAATACAGTGATTAATAAAGTAATTCATTCAGACCAAACAGGATTTATACCAAAACGATACTCCTCAAACAACGTGAGAAGATTATTCAATATTATATACTCGAAAAGAAACATTAATTAAGATTTATCAATTATTTCGTTGGACGCAGAAGAAAGCTTTCGATCAGATTGAATGGTCTTATTTATTTTCGGTTATGGAAACTTTTCAGTTCGGAGAGAAGTTTATAACATGGGTTAAGCTACTATATACCAAGCCAACAGCTAGAATATTAATAAATCAAATGTTAACAACTAAATTTAATTTATTCCGTGGCTGTAAACAAGGTTGTCCTCTATCTCCACTACTGTTTACCAAACTCGGAAATATATAGGCAAGCATGGGAAAACGAATTAGGACAAACAATTAGTGTAGAAGTATGGAATGAAAGTTTACAACATATACACCACTGCTCATTAAATGCCAGACACTCCCTGATACAATTTAAAGTTTTACATAGATTACACTTTTCGAAATCCAAATTAAACAGAATTTTTTTCAAATGTTTCTGCTATATGTGATAAATGTCAGCATTTAGAAGCTAATCTAACGCACTCATTCACAAAATGTATACAAATTACTAATTTTTGGATAGAAATTTTTAACATAATCTCGAAAGTAGTTAATGCAAATCTGACTCCAGACTCAAAATTAATCATATTAGGAATAATAGAAACGGATCATCTACTGACAACACAGCAAATAATTTTTATTGGTTATAGTTTAATAATTGGTAAAAAACTAATACTAAGATTTTGGAAAGGTCCTACATCCCCCACAATCAAAATGTGGTTTACAGAAATGTCGGAGACACTTCATCTGGAAAGACTAAGACTTGTCCTTTTGGACAAGCTAGATCAATTCAGAGGAATATGGTCTCCATTTATTGAATACTTAAAGGGTCAAGGAGGTCCGGTTCGAGGGCCTGACTGAAGCCTGAATGAAGGAATGGATGAAGAACTATATACAATAGACCACGCATATATCTCCAATGAAGAATATCTTGCTTTATACTCCACACATTTTATCGATTTTCTACTATTTTATTTCTTTTTATTATTTCTGTTTACTATTTTCTTTCTGTTATAAAATAATAAAAAAATATAGAAGTATAAATAAGAACGACTATAAACTTTAAAAATATTAAGAATGTATGTGACGAATAATATGTTTCTTCTTTTTTGATTTTATGTTATTCCTTCTTAATATATATTTACTTCCAGACTGATTCCTGGGATGGCAGGACTTCCATATGAAGAAAGACTGGATAGACTCGGCTTGTACTCGCTGGAATTTAGAAGATTGAGGGGGGATCTCATAGAGACTTACAAAATTCTTAAGGGGTTGGACAGGCTAGATGCAGGAAGATTGTTCCCGATGTTGGGGAAGTCCAGAACAAGGGGTCACAGTTTAAGGATAAGGGGGAAGTCTTTTAGGACCAAGATGAGAAAATCGTTTTTCACACAGAGAGTGGTGAATCTAGGAATTCTCTGCCACAGAAGGTAGTTGAAGCCAGTTCATTGGCCATATTTAAGAGGGAGTTGGATGTGGCCCTTGTGGCTGAAGGGATCAGGGGTTATGGAGAGAAGG
This sequence comes from Okamejei kenojei, assembly GCA_035221665.1. Taxonomy (NCBI): domain Eukaryota; kingdom Metazoa; phylum Chordata; class Chondrichthyes; order Rajiformes; family Rajidae; genus Okamejei; species Okamejei kenojei. Next base: position 699,978 of record CM069173.1, read on the forward strand.
CAGGTACGGGATACTGAGTTGGATGATCAGCCATGATCATATTGAATGGCGGTGCAGGCTCGAAGGGCCAAATGGCCTGCTCCTGCACCTAATTTCTATGTCCATGTCTCACTTCTAATAAAAATATTTTACAAAAAGAAATAAAATACAACTTTCGACTTAAAAATTTCGCAGCAGGATCGCGATTAGTCGATTCCCACGCATTTTCAATCATTGTTCGATTCAGTGTAATTTTCACACCTGGTTGATATAGTTTTTTTTAAAGATACAGTACATTACAATAAATTGTTTCAAGCATACCCGGTACCAAACGCACGGACATTAAGGTGGTTACTGATGTTACAAACGGTTATAAATTAATATAATTTCAAAGTGAAATAGGAGATTTCCGTGGAAAGGATATTTAACCAGAATATGGTGAGGTCGCTGCAAAATGCTCACTTAATACAATACGCCGTCAACTCAGGATTGTTTCTTAGCCCTCTGACAGGTGTTTCAATCTCACCTCGTAGCTCGCTGTTAATCGATTCATAGCTATTAATTTTCATTCCTGGTCCACATCGAACTTCTCCAAATGCAAACTATTCAAGTTACGCTTCTTGTGTGGTGGTAAGGGGGATGCTAGGATAAAATAGTAAGATTAAACGAGAACTCACCTGTTCGAAGTTTGATCGTTATTTTACGAGGAGTTACGATGAGGATTACGTGAAGAAGAGCCCGCCTCACGCTGGTAACGGCATACTTCAAAGCAACGGCATGAAAAAACACAGAACACCAAAGCCGGAGTAACATAGTAAGGCTCATAAAAAGACTTAGAACCACCATTTGATCATTTATTTTACGAGGGTGGGAGTGGAGGGCACGTAATCCCTCATCGTAACTCCTCGTAAAAATAACGATCAAACTTCGAACAGGTGAGTTCTCGTTTAATCTTACTATTTTACTTCGGAGTCACGTGAGTGACTACGTGAAGAGTTTTAAAGCTTTCTGTGTTTTTTATGTCGTAGAATTAATCCGTACGACAGTCCGGCTAAGTAAACACATACATGAGAAAGCACACAAATGTTAGATCTTTTCATAATTAAGTTTTTTTTTTTTTTAATGGCTGAAAAACCATATAATACCCTCCTTATATTTGAGGGAAAAATGATTACAAGTGACAAAAGATATCAGTGACTACACAACTGATTATAGCAATTAATAGCAAACAAAGCAGGTGATTATAGTGCTCCCAACACCGCGTGTCCAAAGCTTGTCATAGTGTGAACAGGTTTGTTGTAGAACTTTGAAAAAGTTTCTTCTTTACTCCACCCTGCGATTTTTTTTTTTTTTTTTAAAATATGCTCGAGAGGTACGTCCCGCCCCTTCGCCGCGGACGTAGCTGCCGCCCTGGTGGAGTGAGATTTGAAGACATCAGTGTCTACTCCCGCTAAAACCAACACCTGTTTCAACCATTTTGAGATAGTTTGAACTGAAGCTTTTGTGTGTGGCTTTTTGTGCGTAAGCAGCAATGTCTTTTCGTTTCCTCGAAAAGTGTCCGTCACTTTAATACATTGGTTCAAATGTCTAACCACACACAAAGCAAGCTCAATATGAAAAGCTTGAAAGGTTACCTTTGTTCCAGATCTCCCTGGTCTACTTTGTTTGATCAGATCGTAAACATAGAATACAACGTTATCTGTAGTCACATGCATACAGTCTAAACGCAACATTTGTAAAGTTTGCACTCTTTGGGCTGAGACCAGTGACATTAACATGACCAATTTCAATGTTAACCTATCCAATGACAACCCTTCAATTGGCGTCCATTCTCTAAGTAGAGCAAGTACTATGCTCACATCCCAAATCTTTGTATATCTAGGTTTTGGCGGATTCATGTGAAAAATTCCTTTCATGAATCGTGATATTAATGGATGCGACCCAATTGATTTCTCACCAGTCATAAGTCCTAAATAGGACGACAAGGCACTGCGTGCAGTGTTAATGGCACTGTAACTTAAATGTTGGCCAAAGCGCAAATTGGCAAGGAATTCCAAAACATGAGTAACATTCACATAATCATCAGAAATATTTTGACTGTGTGCAAAAATTCTTCCCATTTCTTAATATGTGTCATATATTGTTTCTGTGTGCTATCTCGCCATGATGCGCCAATAACTGTCAAGTTTGGTCCGACAATCCCAGTTCCTGTAGTGGTCTGGTCAAAACCTGCAGATTAACAAATTCATATATGCATATAATGGGTAATCTTCATTTGTTACTGGATTAGTCAAGATATCACTACAGTTAAGAATCTGCATATACGGTTCTTTAATCATATTCAGCATAACTGGGAACCAAGGTTGAGTTGGCCAATTTGGCACTACCAACAATCCGGAAGCTGAATCTTGCTCTATTTTCTTCAAGCATCTCTGGATCAGAGCAAATGGTGGAAAAGCATAAAAGAACATTTTTCCCCAGTGTAATAAAAATGCATCTACTGCAACTGCGTCCGGATCGTGTTCCCAAGACACATAATGAGGCAAGTGATGATTAAGCCTGGATGCAAACAAATCAATTTCTGGCAACCCAAATCGTCGAACAATATTCTTAAATATTGCTGGCTTAAATATCCATTCCGTATTATCTTTAAAAATCCTGGACCTTTCATCTGCTACCACATTGTCTTTAACCTGGAGTATAGCTTACTGCAATCCATATCTGCCGACCAATACACCATTGCCATATCTCATTGACCAGACAATCACATGATACTGATCCAACTCTCCCCATGTGATTAATGTAAACCACAGCTGTTTTATTGTGTAATTGTATTAAACACATGCAGACCTTGTTTAGCACAACAATATGCTTTAAGCCCATAAAAGGCCCCCAATAACTCCAAATAGTTAATACCATACTCTTGGAGAAACACTTGTTCTTCAGTTTTCCATCTACCTCCACAACTGGAGGATAAATCTGTGGCCCCCCATCCGAGAGCACTAGCATCTGTATGTAAAACCATTTCAGGCTGTTTAATCATAATATTTATTAGCAGCTTGTGGGACATTTTCCTTTTTTAACCCACCATTGTAAATTCCAATACAGCTTCTTTTGTTAATTACATAGGCCTGTCAAATGGCCTGCCTTCTCTTTGAGAGCTTGTATCTTGTACCTTCGAAGATATCAATAAATGTAATGAACCAAATTCTACTGCAGTGAAAATGCTGCTAGCAGTTCACCAATGGTTGTCACCATTTCTCGGATGGAAGGATAAGGTTTTGAATGAGATAATGACAAGTTACCAAAATATCATCGACTTTAACTGTTGGTAAAGGTATTAACATAGTCACTGAGTTAATTACAAACCCCAAAAGTAAATTGTTTGTGCTGGCTGCAGCTGGGGCTTTAATTAGATGAATTAAGAACCTTAGCTTACCACAAAGCTTTAGTAACTGAAACTGAGTCCTCAGCTGACTCCTGATAATCACTAATGACCAGAATGTCATTGAGATAAGCCATAATGATGTGCATTTTGTGCTCTAATTGGGCTAAACTGGTTTCAACAGTTTCGTAAAGAGTAAAAAGCTGAACTCAGTCCATTTGGCAAAGCTTAACTGCCATAATTGTCACAACCAATTAAAATTTAAGTACTACCGCAACCTGATGCATAGGTACAGAATAATAGGCGTCTTTCATCAATCTTAGCCATATAACAACCTGCTGAATTAAAATATTTTGCAGTATTCAATGACTCCATTTGAACATGTTTGTATTCAACAAACTTATTTAGACCTGTAAGGTCCAGAATACTTCTGCAACCATCATCTGTAATGCCTTCTACCATTAAAGACAAATTTATGCTTGTGTTCAAAATCTTTTCCATTACCTCTTTTCCAGATAATTAGGCAATGTGAACATAAATCTCTGCTTTTTCAATTGCAGAAAACACGAAACATAAGCAGGTTTATTCTGTACAGGAGGATTAACCTCTTTTTTTAAAAGTAATAGTAGTTAATGAAACTGCTCGTAATATACTGATCAAAAATAATAGTAAGCCAGTCTTAATAAACTTTTTGTAATCTCCCTCTAACTGGAGATTAATCCGCAGTTTCTTTAAGCAGGGAACAAGTCTTTAATTCCTCTGCATATGAGCGTGGTGGTCTCCTTATCCCCTGAATTCGGGTAAGTATTGTGCAATACAATAAAACTTCCTTGACATATTTCTGCCTCTATTTCCAATATCAAATCCCCTTCTGGGCGAAAATACCTTTTCGTCCAAAGACGAAGGTTTCATGCAGCTAAAATATTTAGCTTTCATCCAATTTCAATAAGTTAGGCAGATTATTCCAAACAGATAACCAAGAACTTAAACACCACTTGCTCGACACAGGTATGCAACCTTGGGTGAAAAATGGGCCAAATAGCCATTTATATTATATAAAATTTCATAGAAAGAAATTGCACAATAGCGTCTTTATTTTATGTTTTCCTTTCATCTGCCCAAAAGCCATAATAGCAGCAGAATAATTTGTGAGGATTTTTAAAACCTCACTATTTGACGCTCTCAATATTTGGAGTCATGGATGCCCATATTAACGGATAAACCGTAGGCTCTTCCAATGAGGCACAATTTCCTGTGCTGTGCAATTTTAATATTTCAATCATCACAAAATCATGAAGTTGGTGAGATACCATATATATATGTTTGCAGCTAGGATTTCTTCCATAGCCTCACCACTTCCTTCATATATAGCAAAACCTTTTGCTATTCCAGGCATCTTTGGCCTCTTTTCATATTTTTTCATTTTATTTTTATTTTTATTTTGTGGTGTGCTTTCAAAATGCAAATCACCATCAACAGGGTCTGCCTTCTGCAGCCCTAAATCAATTGGGATTTCATCCCATGAGACTTCTTCCGGCCCAAATCCTGGGTCCGGAGTTCCAACTTCCAATTAGGCCCATGGCCATATTCAGAATAATTAAACCCCTCAGGGCTAATTTTAGGAACCTTCAGGTACTTTGACCCTAGTCTCATAATTATTTGGAGAACTTTCTCCATATGCTCCATAATCAGTTCCACATAGTTTACTTATCTGGAGGACTTTTCAATGTCAGAGTCATCAGAACCACGGGCCTCTCAGATTTTTTTATTTTATTTTATTTTCCATTTTTCATATTCGGGAGCAATTTCTCTCCGTGGTTATCATTTTGTAAACTAATTCGCTAACGGGTATATCTGCGGCCACCGGTATCGGAACCGGCTCCGCACTAGCTTTCCCGTATATTTTATTTTTCACCCCAGGAAGCATTTAACCCGCGAAAATAAGTTTACTTTCATCATCTGTGCTTAACCAGCACTAATATGACTCTGACCTGATTTAATATATTTCCTATACTGCTGGACCTACCCAGCGCCCGCTAAGAAATCCCAACTTTACTGTTCTTACCTGCGGGCCGTTCCGACCGCTGCGAGGAGCTGCTCCTTACTGCAGCTCCACCTTCTGCCGTCAGCGTCGACGTCATGCCGTTACCAGCGTGAGGCGGGCTCTTCTTCACGTAGTCACTCACGTGACTCCGAAGTAAAAATACCATATATTTGCATTTATATAGCAATCCTGCTGCAAAATTTTTGTCGAAAGTTGTATTTATTTCAAAGTGGGAATTGGATGATAGGGACAGAAGCTACACAGAGATTTTGATAGGAAGGAAACGTTACAGCAGCTGAGTAAAAGATTGGTCAAATGGTAGGTTCAATGAAGATCGGGCGCGGGGGATTGGGGGTGGGGGGGAAAGTATCTATAGCTTGGGACTTGCCTAAAAGTACTGAGATGGATTATCATTCCACACCAAATTTCTTAGACAATAATACATTTTATTCAATTATCACAACATTTTGCTGGATATGGATCAACGGACTCTGTATGGTACATGCTCGTAAATTAGTAAAACAAATGTTCTTCTTTAAGTACTGTTATTTCTGGGAATGGGGTGACTGATAACCTACATTCTATATTTTGTCATAATGTGGCTGAAACAATAGCATATTTTGTGATATTTATTGAGATAGAAAGATACAACTGAGTTTGGCAAGATATTACCTTGCAGCTGTAAAGTAGGGAGCGGCGGTAAAAGGACAGCGCTGCTGGTGGGGTGGGGGGGGGGGGGATGTTCCTTTCAGAGCGTGTGGGTAGTCTGTCCAGGGGTAAAGTTGTGGGGAGGGCAGGAGTGTTGAGAAGGAGGGGTTCGGCCGGGGATCATCCAGCTCAAGAGCGGGTCAGCGGGCGATGGATAACAGGACAGCGGGTGGTGGAGCTTACTCCATATGTCAGTGCGAGTAACCTCAATTGATCCCTTGTTCGCGCAGACACAGGAGTAAGGACACACCGCCTGCTGTGATGTTATCCATCACCCGTTGACCCACGCCGCTCTATGATCTTTGCTCTTGAGCTGGTCCCCTCACTGTTCAGACGGAGAGCACTGCCAGAGAGCACGGCCGGGAGAAGGCGCTGAGACGGCAGTCGGTTCCGCTGTCCGGTGATGTAGGCCGCTTGTAGCCACGCGAGCTGCTTCCCTCCCTGGCAACAATGCGGTAGCTCCGCGGCAACGGTGAGTGAGTGAGTTACTGGCATGAACCCGACCCCCTCCTTCTCAACGCTCCTGCCCACCCCGCAACTTTACCCCTGGCTAGACTTCCCACACGCTGTGAAAGGAACTCTCCCCCGAATTGGTCCCTTGATAAGTTGAATTAGTATTGTCATTCAATAAGATGACAACTGATTCAACTTGTCCCGGTGTGCTCCCGTTTTTCCCACCATCTTTCCACCTGCCGTCACCCTCCACCCCTCACCCATTCAATAATTCAGAAAGAAGGAGATTTGGAAGCTGTGGGTAAATTGAATTGTTACTTTCTTTTTTAATTTTTTTATTTTTACGGAGATCACAATCTGCGCATGCACGGTTTAAGATTTATTTGAAAAGCTGACTGACTGTCATATTACTCACGACACGTGACTCATTTATAATTATTTATTTATATTTCTATGAAAATTTTCCCAACTGGGCCCCGCACCTCCTAAGGCCGGCCCTGCCCCCCCCCCACCCCCCTATCTTTGCACATCCCCCCTATCCTGGACTTTCCACTCATCACTTTAATTTCATGTTTCACGTATCTTGTTGTGTTTTTCTGACTGTTGGCAGATCAACTTCCCTCATGGGCTGAATGAAGTTTTATCATATCGTATCGTGATAGTCCCTGCCTCAACTATGTTCTCTGGTAGCTTGTTCCATACACCCACCACCCTCTGTTCAAGTTTCAGTTGAGTTCATTGTCCCGTGTACCGAGGTACAGTGAAAAGCTTTTGTTGCGCGCTAACCAGTCAGTGGAAAGACAACACATGATTACAATCGAGCCGCCCACAGTGTACGGATACAGATAAGGGAATAATGTTTAGCGCAAGGTAAAGCCAGTAAAGTCCGGTCAAGGTAGACAAAAAATGCAGAAGAAACTCAGCGGGTGAGGCAGCATCTATGGAGGTAACGTTTCGGGTCGAGACCCTTCTTCAGACATCTTGACCCGAAACGTCACCTATTCCTTCGCTCCACAGATGCTGCCTTACCCGCTGAGTTTCTCCAGCATTTTTCTCTACCTTCCATTTTATCCAGCATCTGCAGTTCTTTCTTTAACTTTGATTCATATTATGTTTGCGAGTTTTAACACGTGAACGACTCCCTTGAGCAAGATTGGGGGGGAGGGTTGGTGGATTCGTCAACAGCTGTTGTTGATTCAGCCTTTCTCAACCCTAACGGTAGCTGTCACAAATCAATGCCTCTCAGTGCAGGTCACGGTGTCAGAGAGGCACCCAGCATGGAAACAGGCCCTTCGGCCCACCGAGTCCACGCCGACCAGCGATCCACGCACACTAACACTATCCTACACACACTGGGGACAATTACACTTACCAAGCCGATCAACCTACAAACCTGCACGTCTTTGGAGAATGGGAGGAAACCGGAGCACCCGGAGAAAACCCACGCAGGTCACGGGGGGATTGACCGACAGCACCCACAGTCAGGATGGAACCCGGGTCTCTGGCGCTGCATCCTCTGTAAGGCAGCAACTCTACCGCTGCGCCACCGTGACCACCCTTGATCCTTTGACTTGATGGGCCGAATGGCCTAATTCTGCTACTATCACTTATGACCCTATGGCCTTATACATGCACGATGTACACACACCCCATCTCACTGAAGGCCATATATATTGCTTAAGTCAATCACTACCTCCTAAGCATCATGGGCAGTATGGACAATGTGGGCCGAAGGGCCTGTTCCTGTGTTGTACATTTCTATGTTCCCAATCTTTTAATAACATCATCATCTATTTACTTGCTGGTTACACCTTTGGCCTGGAATTTGAAGAGTTGTACTGAAGAGCGGAAAATAATTTTGTTCATTATCTACGCGGCTCAGAGGTCAATGGACAATGTGCAGGAAGGAACTGCAGGCGCTGGTTTACACCGGAGATAGAAGCAAGATGCTGGAGTAACTCAGCGGGACAGGCAGCATATCTGGAATGGGTGACGTTTCGGGCCGAGACTCTTCTTCAGACTGAGAATCAGGGGAGCGGGAGAAGGGTGAGGTGTCTGAAGCAGGGTCTCGACCCAAGACATCACCCATTCCTTATCTCCAGAAATGCTGCCTGTCCCGCTGAGTTACTCTATAGTTAATGGATAACGTTCCACGTGGTCACCGATACAGGATCATTAACCAACCATTTCATTAATTGTCAGTGAAGCTTCTCCACACAAGTATTCTGCAGCGATGGCATTTGGAGACTTGCTGGAGATAGCTGGTGGCTTGGGGAGGTTCCAGGTGGTCCACGTCTTGCTTCTGTCCTTCCCTCTGCTCTTCACGGCCAGCAACAACCAGCTGCAGAACTTTGTTGCAGCCGTCCCTGACCACCACTGCCGTCTGGGTCTGGGCCACAACCTCAACGTGACATTGGATCCTCTGGTCGGGGACCTTGTGACTCTCTATGTGCCCGTCGACCAGCAGGGGCGAGCGGACAAGTGCCGTCTCTACACCGCGCCGCAGTGGCACCTCCTGTGGCCCAACGGTACGCGGGGCAACGGGAGCGGGGCGGAGACACGGCCGTGTACCGACGGGTGGGAGTACGACCGCTCCCAGTTCAGTGCCACCATCGTCACCGAGGTAGGGACGCTCGTGTCCGTCTAGGCACCATCTGAGCCCCGTTGTGTCCGTATAGACGCCGTCCGTGCCCCGTCGTGTCCGTCTAGACACCGTCTGTCTAGTTTTAGCTTAGTTTTGTCTGAAGAAGTGTCTTGACCCGAAACGTCACCCATTCCTTCACTTCAGAGATGTTGCTTGTCCCACTGAGTTACTCCGGCATTTTGTGTCTATCTTTAGTTTAGTTTAGAGATACATCGCGGAAACAGGTCCTTCGGCCCATCGAGTCCTCGCCGACCAGGGATCCCCGCACATGAATTGGCCTAATTCTGATCCTAGAACCTATGAACTTTGTGAACCAGCCACTGATACTGTCCCTGTGGTCACTCCCTCAGTGATGATGGCTCGCACGCTTGTTCACAAGTTATAGTAGAATTAGGCCATTAGGCCCATCGAGTCTACCCCGCCATTCAATCATGGCAGATCTCTGCCTCCTCATCCCATTCTGCTGCCTTCTCCCCATAACCCTTGACACCTGAACTAACCAAGAACTCTATTGTCTATCTGTGGCTTAAGCCTCTGCATTGTGTTCCAGTGGGACTTGGTGTGTGAGCAGAAGGCTCTGAAGAGGATGGCCCAGTCGATCTACATGGCTGGACTGCTGATTGGAGCCATTGTGCTGGGCAGGCTCTCCGACAAGTAAGTCCAGCACCGCCCAGCGTGCTGAAGCCCCTTCCCTTTCATAGAGTGGGACAGCACGGAAACAGGCCCTTCAGCCCAACTTGCCCACACCGGCCAACATGTCCCAGCTACACTAGTCCCACCTGCCTGTGTTTGGTCCATATCCCTCCAAACCTGTCCTATCCATGCACCTGTCTAACTGTTTCTTAAATGTTGGATAGTCCCAGCCTCAACTACCTCCTCTGGCAGCTCGTTCCATCCACACACCACCCTCGTGGGGTGAAAAAGTTACCGCCTCAATTCCTAATAAATCTTTTCCCCACTCTGGAACTCAAACTATAATGCTTCGTGACGATAGACACAAAATTCTGCAGTAACTCAGTGGGTCAGACAGCATTTACAGTAGTTTTTTAGTTTAGAGAGACAGCGTGGAAACAGGCCCTTCGGCCCACCAGCGATCCTCCACATGTGGGAGGAAACCCCCTTCTCTTTACCCCCCCTCCCTCCCCTGCTCCTCTCCCCGAACAGAAAATAACATATTCAGGACAGAATAACATCGACAGAAATCAATATTTCCTCACCTTTCTTGTAGCTTCCTTCAAAATGCAGCGAACTTCTCAAACCGCCGCCCTGACTTGGCGGGAAGAGGCAGCGCGCGGGGGCACGGCGCCAGCTTTCGATGCCCGTTAACTTCCCGCCTGCCCAATTCTCCAGTCCGTTAACATCCCGCCTTCTACCCCCCCCCCCCCCCCCCCCCCCGCCGTCGACGTCCATTAACCTCCCACCAACCCAACTATCGACGCTCCTTCACTCACGGCCTGCAGCTGTTGACACAACCGCCCGCCCGCCCTCTCCTGGCGGCCATACCGCACACTGTCGACCGCTCGCTCCCCGGCCGACCAACTGGTCGACGCTCGCTCCCCGGCTTTAAACGGCTGCTGCCAACTGTCAGTTATCAAAGTCCGCGGGCATTGCGAGGACGAGTTGGCTCTCTGACTCCTTCTCCCTCCCCCTGTCCATCTGTGTTCCTCTTCTGTGTCCCTCTCTGTGAAGGAGCAAGTTCTGCAGATCCGGAGGTCACCGGGACAGGCGAGATCCTGGGGAGGTGAAGAGGGAGTAGGGATGGAGGTGGGGGGGGATGGGGGAGGTGAAGAGGGAGAGTGTGGGGAGTAGAGGGAGAGGAGTGGGGGTGATAGGGAATGGGAATTGATGGGGCCCCTCTACCTGGGCCCCTCTCCCCTCCCCATTCATTCTTCCCCCACCCCCCACAGAACCGCCCGCCACCAGCCCAACCGCCAGCCACGCCCAACCCCACCCACAACCTATCCACCATCAGCCACAACTCGCCCTCACAGCTTCCCAGAACCACAGCTAGCCCCCAACCCCCCAACCACCCCGCACCCCCCCGCAACCCCAAAACCATGCCCCCTACCTCCCGCACTCAATCGAACCCCATCCCCTCTCTCCCCCCTCCACCCCACCCCCACCAGCCCCCCCCTACACAACTAACACCTACCCCACCACCACCCCCTCACTGCCCCCTCCCACTCCATCCGCACACCCCCAAAGACCGGGCCCCCTAGTACCACCTCTACCCACCTCCCTGAGTCCCCTCCCTGCCCCACCCCCCCAACCCCCCCATGAACCAACCCTACCCTCTCCGCCACAACACAGTCCTACCCCCCATCATCCCCTACCAGTCGGCCCCCCCCGCGCCAACAACCTCACACCCCCAGCTCAAAGCACAGAACATAGAAACTACCAAATACCCTCCCGTCCCCTAAACCACACCCACCGCACACCAACCTTGCACCAACTGCTACCCCTAACGATCCTACAGCACCCCCCCCACGCCACACACCAGACCCACCTCCCCCGCACCCCACCCCCCCCACCTCCTCCCCCACTCCTCCCCTTTATTCCCCCCTATCCCACACCCCTTGCGAAAACACCCCACCCCTCTGCGCCTCAAACCAACACACCACCCCTCCCCTCCCACCCCCTCCCTCCCCACCTCTTCCCCCTCTCCCCCCCCCCTACCCCTCTCCTTCTCCCTCTCCAAACACTCCACTTCCCCCTCTCTCCACGTTCACCCCTCTCCCGCTCCCTCCACACTCTTCCCCCTCCCTCCTCCCTCTTGTGAGATATAGGTTGTGCTCACAATCACTACTCAGAGACTAAATCATAGAAACAAGAAATGCTTTATTTGCGAGTTTGCAGAGTCGGGTGCCTCTCCAAGTTGAGACATACCGATGTCAGGAAAGTGAAGCCCCTTTATACACACAATTCTACATTTAACCTCCCCTTCTAGCTCCCCCCAATCAGAGCACTGAGTTGCACAGTCTATAGGTACGTCCCCCCAGTACCTCCCACATCATACATCCATGTTTTCATGTATTGAGCAGTTTCTTGACCAGGGGTGTGTTAGTAATATTCATTTATTTCATTAAGCATGCTCAGTTGTAAATGACCTGGCCTAGTTTGTTCACCTTCAACTGTCCTGTCTCAGTTTTCTTGTATTTGAATTAAAAGCCAGTTTCTACTGACAAGGGTCGCATCCATCACCCAAGTCTCTACTGATAAAGGGTCGCATCCATCACTCCCCTTCTACCGCTATACAATGCCATCAATCCTTACTCAAGGACAGTTGTGGTGTCAGAATCCTCTCCCTGGCCTCTATCGGTTAGAATCCTCATTACGTCAAAATCCTCTCCTGAACCCTTACAATAGTGGGGTTTAATCACTTTATCCCTCCACAATCCTCCCTTTTTTCTTTTGCTAGCATCGATTGAATTAAAATCCTCATTTCAACTCCCAGTTCGAATTGAAGAACATTGTCCTAAATCTCCTCTTTTCCTGTGGATCCTGGACCTTCCCTGGTCGCTTTATCATTATTTTCTGTATTGCCCCTTTTCTCTCCCATAGCACTACTACAGCCTGCATCTGACGTATTACAAGGAGTACAATGACTTATTACAAGTTCCCTAAAACAAGGGATACCAACAGGGGATAAAGTATCAGCCCAGATATCTCTAGTCCACTGCAGTTTGGTTGGTAATTACTTCCCAGCACAGTCTGTATGACCTTTTTAAACATGTATACCAGGAATTCAGTAGCTCCAGGATCCATCCTGTTGCCCCAATGGCTGGTCCATAGTATGAGATGATTCTTGCGGGTGGCCATTCATCATCTTCCCATTCTCCAATGTCTATTTTTCCTCTTCTTCGATATAGGTCCATCAAATACAGGTGTTTCCTAGCGACCGCCCTTCTTCGTGTTTAACAGGAAAAATCTCGGTTGTACCAGTCCAATAAAGCAAGTCCCGCTCCAATTTGTTGGCAACATCGAGTATGCCTTTTTTTAATTTGTGTCCGCATATCCATAACAGTCCTTCAGGGGCTGTCCACTAGAGGTAACCTTGTTCATATGTCTCGCAATACCGGGATTCCTTTGATAAGGGTTGTTCCCGGTGCAGTTCCATAGTCCTGTTCAATTCCATTCCATCGGTCTTCATCCAGATAGTGCAGTTTTCTCCCCGTCTTTCTTAGTTGGATACCATTTAGGCTCCCCTGGCCACCACACTCGGACGTGACCTGATTTGGCTACTGGATGACGATGTGCTGGAGGGGCTGCTGCCTACTAGGACGGTATCCTTTGCCCAGGGCCTAGTGAATACACTCAATCCCAACCGGAGCGTCTGTCAGGACCCATGCCTGGGATCTCGGTCTTGTCCAATACTGTCAGGTTCCACTCCATCAGGTCCCATACTATCAACAATGGATCCTCTCCTCACGGCCAACGTGTGAGCTCATCAGTGGGTCCGCCACAGACCCAACATCAGTTAGTCACATTCAGGTTCCAGCTATCCGGAGGGCCAAGTCCACAAACAGGATTTTCTTTTTCCTTCCTTCAGGGATTCTCAATCTGCTTCTTTATTTCTTCATACATTGTCTGGTGCAATTGAGGCTGAGTAGGTGGGGGAGGGGGAGGCTTGGTGACCACTACTTCCGTTAACCTTGGTTATTACTTTCCTCCTTCATTTTGTCTAATGTCCATCTTAAGGCCTGAAAAGGGAGACCTAACTGTCCTGTCCTGTCCTAGTCAATACAAAAACCCCCAACCATCTCTCCCCCTTTGGGCAGGTAACGTACCCTAAAACTCCCTACATATTCCCCTATTCTCTACCATATAATACTTCTTTCCCCCGTCCTCACAAATAGTTCTAGTCCCCTAGGTTACAGCAAGCATCTTCACATGGGAATGATAGGTAAAAGATCTGGTTGTTTCGCCCTCCAGATCTGATAGGGATGATAACATTCATCACAGTTATTAATACTTTTTACTATGATTACATGCAGAGCAGCAAAAGCAATACCACGACTGCTCCTTTCATACTGCCAGTTATACATTTATTTTTTTTCTAAAAGTTAATGTTAGGACTTTATTTCCTGCTTCACCATCCACTGTATCTTTTTTATCGGAGCGGGTGGTCAACGGGCCCTTTAAGTTGAGTCGCGTGGGTCCACCCTTTTTCTTTGTTTCATACTGCTGTCCTCGGGTGTGGGATTGTCAGTAATACTAGGTATGGGCCAGTCCACGGGGCTGGAGTTTCTCCTCCTTCCAATTCTTCTTGACCAGGACCCAGTCGCCGGCTTTTAACAGCATATATCGGGAAGTCGAGTGGTGGGCTTTTGAGCCAATAAGCCTTTAGCTTTTAAATTCTGTAAGAGAACGAGATACTGCCAGTAAATAGTTTCTTTAAAATACATCACTGCCCCTCTATGGTGGGTATTCCTTCTATCTTTCCCAAATAAGGTAACCCAAACAACATTTCATATGGGAAAAACTGCTAACTTTGCATGGGGTCGCCTGTTGCTTTTCTCAAAGCCTTTCTGATTCCCTACTGCTCCAAACATGGTGCCAGACTCCATGTATCATATGCTGCTCTTAAAGCCTTAATTTCTGCCAATTGTGCTAAGCAAGATTGCAGGCAAGCTTCCAATTTGATTACCTTGATGTCTAATTCATCCTGATGCATCACTTTCAAACCCTGCATACTTGCTATTATGATCCCCTTTAACAAGAAACATCCACAAGCAAAACCTTTTTAACCCTTCATTGTGTGTCCTTCTTCCTTCATTATTTTCCTTAATGGCATCACAATTTCAACATACTTCCCATCTAGTCTGAACTATATCCTGCCATTTTCCAAGATCATCATCATCTGGGTTCTACTGTCCTGAGGTTTGGGCACTTCAATTTTACTAAGGAGTCACGTGAGTGACTACGTGAAGAAGCTCCGCCAGGCGCATGCACGTCATTTACATCCGCGCATGTCACACTGAACGGGCTGGAGGGCACAGCTCCACAGTGGGTAAGTGGGAACTTCTAATGCAAAGTGTTTTAAAAATTTTACTTAGAAGTATTTTTCCACTCTGTAAAGCTGGCTCGAGCAGTCAGTAGGGAGTGGGGAGTTGGAGCTGTCACTTCAAAGATCCGTCTTAGCGTGGGTCCAGGGATTCACCAATTTGATCGGGTCGGGAGATAAGCGCGGCAACGCCGGTTTCCGATGCCGGGTGCTGTGGTTACCGGCAGCAGTTTAAAATAGCGCGCTAATTTTCCCCACTAGCTCCCCCATTACACAAAAGGCAGGCCAACAGGAATTTGCTTCAGAATGAGCCTGGTCCATCTGTTTATTTCCAAGGGTGCTAGCAGACTGAGGCTGCTCCTAGCCATGAAAAGGCAAATATAAAGTCACAGACCTGGGATATCTCTGACAAAAATAGTGACCTCTTCCCCTGATCATACAAGACTGTGGGGGAGGTTGGGACATGCAGCTGATGCGCCAACCTTCATACATAAGGGTCCAAGGGCCAGTAATGTCCAAGAAGGCTCATACCAAGACTAACATTATGGAGGATCCATATATTGGGGTTCCTTCCAGCGCCTTGTTTAGGACTGGAGATGCCTCCCCTACTATATGATTTGGGAGAAGCGGGCAGATTGCAGCTGACCCATGATGCTGGTGTCCCTGCATATGTGCAAACACCAGCGAGCACAAGAGCCACGCTCCGGGTGTCATCGGAAATGGCACTGACTTGCTATTCCGGAGGGTCTGACTGTGAGTCAGTGGAACAATCCCTTCCCAGCAGTATCAATTATGTAGTACCATCACCAGCTCCAGTAAAAAAGATAATGATGCAAGTTGACTGCAAACAAATATGAGACACCTGTTTTTAATGTGCATTACCGAAAGTGCTATGGTGACCCAGGTTCTGGGCAACCCATGAGTCCTTCTTTGACGGGACAGGGAGGTTTCGGTGTTAACACGTCCTCCAACTGGTGCTGCAGCAATTACGTGCATTTGGCCACTATCGTTCGTCCAAGGGACAATCATTTCCTCAAACTCACAACAATATGTGGGTATTTTTATTCACAATGCATTTTTCAGGAAATTGCATCAGGGAATATCGCCATCAGGCCAACACTATTTCTGCTCTATGTAGGGCGATTAATTGTACAAACGCCTGAAATAATTGTTTGGAACGGACCTTGTCATGAAAAATTTGTGAAATTCATGATGGCCAAAGCAATTGGCTTAATGTAGTCAAGCATTTTTTTGAGGCCACCTATTCGCAACCCTGGGTTAATACTGAAGGTCAGATCCAGTGCTGGGCTGAAAGAAGCAGGGGCAGGCCAGTGGGGCAACGAGGGTACCCACTGAGACAGACCGGCTACAACCCAATATGAGCAGACAACAGCTTTACAGGTCAACTTGTAGAGGTACAGGGACTTTTCTTAACGAAAAAAGTTTGGTGGCCAATCTCCTATTTGGAGGTGGATTACAATGTTTTTCTAATGACTGGTACTGTATAATGATATGAATAGTATAATGTTATGATATTATACTAAAAACTGTCCTCACGTCTCCCATTGAGTTTTATGTCAGGGATTTTAATCCACCTCAACAGCACAAGCCTAATAAAAATGTGGGTGTTTTCTGCTCCAGAGGCCACGAACAGATAGATAATGGTGATTGATAAAGCTATTAAATCATCCTCCACAATTGTTTATAATATTTCCCCAAGATCTCAAAAAGATGGGAGTTGTATGAGTCATTCGCTCGTCCTCAATCATCTTAATTTGTTACTGCTAAACACCTGCTATCACAGGGTGTTATGTGGCAACTATTGGTTTTGCAAGATGTGATATTCTCCACTGCCAATTTCCCTCATGCTCATTATCGCAGGTACTTGAAAAATTATTGGATGGCACAGCTGTGGCAATACAAAGCATTTTGACCTCCTCGGTTTAAGTTCAGCACCCAGGCTATTTTTAATTTGTTAAAACATTGTGCTGGGTGCCTATTCACCAGCCCATCATCACATTGTAATGGCTTATTTAGCTGATATCTTAATATCAGCAACACCTAATGAGTCCAAGCTGAAGAATCGGTGCTTGAGTCATTAGGGGTTGCTCCATCCAACTAAGTTCAAGTTACAGCCAACCCAAAATATTGAGTTATTTGGGGTTTCTTATAATTCCGTTGCTATAACAGTAACATTACCAAACAGCCAAGGGTTGTCGATGATGATGATGTCTGTACTTGCCTCCTCACCACAACTTTAACTTTATCCCTTCTCATCCGAGAAGACGCTACGGTCCATTGGTAAAGGGATCAGGTTCCCCCTGCAGTACTGTACATTCGGGCCTTTGCATTAATCAACATTTGCAGAGAGCACGAGATACGAGCACTAAAAATCGAATGCAGGCCATTTTC
Organism: Okamejei kenojei; assembly: GCA_035221665.1. Taxonomy (NCBI): domain Eukaryota; kingdom Metazoa; phylum Chordata; class Chondrichthyes; order Rajiformes; family Rajidae; genus Okamejei; species Okamejei kenojei. Next base: position 717,607 of record CM069173.1, read on the forward strand.
ATCGGGTTATCCAGTTACCAACCACAGCTCTCCGCAGAATTGCAGTGGTGGTGCATTGTTAATGTCTTAAATCTAGCTACCAATAACATTTTTGGGTACTAGACTCTACCCTAATCTTCCAGACAGATGTCAGCATCTCGGATGGGGGGGCTTGTGACACCGTAGTACCAGCTGGGTGGGGGTAGCTGGCATGAACACGAAGGGTAGTGATTCGCCTCACACATCTGGGATAAATTCTTTCGCATTATTGGGGGGCAATTTATGGGTAAAGGCATATTGCACCTCAATGAAGGATTTACACATTCAACTCCAGATTTGATAACACCACAGCCCCATAAAAAAAAAATAATAAAAGAAGAAAAACAGCAGTGGCATGATATTATTATCAATAAGGGAGGAGCACGGTCAGTATCATGTGTTAACTGGGACCGTCATGTGGGCATTGGTGTATGTTCAAAGGCATATCTGCGTTTAGCCATTTATTCACCACCTATAGCTAATGCTGCGTGGGGCCGACCATAGGTCACGTACGTTTCATGTCAATATAGAGTGGATGTTGAATTCTAAACTTTGTCACACAATTGTCACTCGATTGGGTTGCCAGCCATTGATCTGTTCCAGATTACATCACCAGTGTCCTTAAATATGTTTCATGGGAGCCAGATCCAGGTGCATTGCCATGGAGTGATGCAGTCTCCGTTAACATTGGGGGGCACTAAAATTTTATGCAATTCCTCCATTATCTCATCCTGAACTGTCTCACCACAATAGAGCAAACTCCGCCACAGGTGTTAGGTTGGTCCCAAGATTAGCCCAACACAACATGGTTTCCCCTTAGTGTTTTCAATGATAGGTTTCAGTCATTCATGATGATCCCAGCTGCAGTAAATCTCTTGGTGCAACTTGGTTACAGGAGAAAGTCACCCCTTTACATGACGTGTAATTATTGTTGGTCTGCAGGTTCTGACCAGAAAATTCCAAGGACTTGGATTGTCCGAACAGGGCCATGGTGGTTCGCACTGCAGGCTGGGGAAATAGCACTCAAAACACAATATATGTTCACAAAAGAATGGGACTGTTTCTTGTGTACAATCCAATATATCTTTATTAATGCAAGCGTATGTGATGGTGTTGGCGTTCCTTGCTAATTGCAATTTGATGAGCACCTGCGTTATAGTGACATTACCAGCGCTCGGGAGTGCGTTGTTTCTCCTATTGCGGGCAGTCTTCCAAACAACATCCTAGTGGGTCTCATCCTTTAGTATCCCGATTTAATGAGGAATTTTTTTGAATAAAAACCTCAGAAACCTTGCTATACGAATCTGGACATTCACTCCTGTTCTCACAATGCTTTCGGCAATGGCCCTCCAATTTACTTCATTATTTTACACAGAGAATAACTCTTGCGTGGTTATGCTAATAGCGCTTGTTCAGCACAACGTGTAAAAACTTTTACAATTCTACAATACCTTGTAATGCATTTGTCTGTCAATGACATTAACTTCTATTTTATGATTTAATCAAACAAAGCAGGCCCGGTCTGCTGGAATTAAGGCGACGTTTATAGCCTATATTGTTGACCAAAAGTTATATGTCGTTACGCCATATAACTTAAGCAATATATTTAAGGTAACAAGGAGTCTCAGAGGTTCTGAGACGGACTTGCTCATTATCACAAAAACAATATAAAAAAAAGTGGGGAGTGTCAGCACAAACTATTTCTACATGGTTGGAAACAGGTTCTCAATTATGCTGGAGTTGACATTCCTTCTTTAACTCTCACTCCACCAGGGGCGGCCATGTCAACCTCCGCGGCGAAGGCTCAGGACGTGCCGCTAACCAAAATCTTCAGGCTGCAGGATGGTCTCGAGAAGCAACATTTTTCTCAATTTTCTGACAAACCTGTACATCCGTGCCACGGTTTGGGCATGCTGTTTTGTCACAAGTTAATTCATTTGGCTTTTGTTTTCATATCATTGTTTGTAATTTTCCCTTGAGACAGAGGGGTTATTCCCTGGTTTTGTTATTATTAACAAATAGTATTGATTAATTCCGAAGGCCCAAAATTGTTCAATATATTATTTATTCCCTACTGTGTCAACCGAAGCAGATTATTGTATGGTGTGCATCTATGGCATGAAATACAGACTTTGAAATCTTCCGTAGTCACTCACGTGACTCCGAAGTAAAAATAGTAAGATTAAATGAGAACTACCAGTTCGAAGTTTGATCCTTATTTTATGAAGAATACTTAGAGATTACGTGCTCTCCGTTCCCACCCTCATAATTTACATAGATCATCTGGTATTTCTAGTCTTCTACTAGCCTTACTATGTTACTTCGACAATTTTGTTTTCTGTGTTTTCACGCCGACTGCTTTGACGCGCATGCGCCAGCGGGCTTCTTCACGTAATCCCTCAACGTCACTCTTCATAAAATAAGGATCAAACTCACTGGTAAGTTCTCGGTTAATCTTACATTCTCGCTTCAATTTGATCCTGCGCTATAGCTTTTTACTTCTTTAGATATTACTCTTCAAAATATTCTACCTGCTGCTGACAAAACAACAACTTCTTTCCTTTGAGACATTGTGACCTCCTGGTGCCATCTTTTCCAAGATAATTACAAATGTCTTCTCTCACTTGCTTCTCACTTGTGAACCATCCAACAAATCATCCCACATACTATATCAACACCTTCCAACTCGCCTACAACATCTGATATACAATACATAGGACAAGTATTTAAAACCCTGCCGCATCCTTGCCTATGTGTATTAATACCTCTTCTAATGTTTCTTACCATAGCTATGTTTCCACCATTATCTTAAATTATTATATTATTTCCTGATAACCATACCTGGTTCACACCCCCAAACACACCTTATCCATTACCTATCTCCTTACTAGCCTTTCTTGACCTCTTCCTTGAAGATCCCTCCCTCCCATGGGGACCCCAGTCCTGTCTGGGCTTATAACCAGATTTATTTCACTCCTGGAAATACCTCCCAAAAACATTTATTATTGGCATGGATTCTCTGGCCCCTGTTTGGCTCTGTCAAAGACCCACTGTGTGTCGGTGCATCACTTATTTCAGTCCTTTACAACCAGGTCTGTTTGTTTACTGACAAAATTGTCTTTCTTTTCACGCTCTCTCTTTTTTTAGCTCTTCAAGTTACATTTGCAATCATTTTTCTCTGTACCTCTTCCTGCTGGTCTGCAAGTCTTTTTCCTATATTTGCGAAATTTCTCAACCTCATTGACCAATGATCACGGAAACAGGGGTGGGAAATAGATGACAATGCCACCTACCTCCTCCAATCTAACTTGACTAGGAGGAGTGACATCACCACAGTGGTTCAGAATATAGTGTTTCCATTAACTGTTGCCATCTATTTCCTTGTTTCAGTTTTCCAGTCTCCACCTTTCCATCTTGGTCTCCAGATAGGCTGCTGGATTTTTGTCTGAGGGCCTTGCCATACCCTCTGCCTGACTGTGTTAAAACAGCATGCCAATTGTTTAAATTGCATGTTCACATCATTTTTTACCAGCCCATCTTCAGGAGTTCTGTCAGTTTAGTGGTTCCTATACACTTTACCCAATAGTGCCTTCAAATCTCCCAAGCCAATACTCCTCTTCCAAAGCCATAATCCATTTCCTGCCCCATCAGGAATATTGGGTAAGGTATTTTTATGCCCTCTCCGTTTATTGGGTTCCCCCAAAGGATAATCTGTGTCTGGCCTGCTTCTTGTCTGTTTAAAGCTATCCTCATCAATTTATCCCTCTACTCTCTCCCACCTTAATCCTTTTTGATATGCCTTATTTCTCATTCTAAACTCCAATTTCTTACTTCTCAGATAGTCTACCCTCCTTGCAAATTTATTCACCTTCCTTTTAGAAATCTTCCCGACTCCTCCTGAAATTTATTACTTTTCACACCTGTCGTTTCCTACTTCTGTTACCTCCTCACTGCCTCATCTCTCCTTTCTCTCTAAACTGCTTAAGTACATCTAATTCCTTTCCTCCATCTTTTTCCCACCTTCCCAACTTATTGTGGCATATAATGTAAATTAACCTTCCATCTTTTCACACATTTATCTTGAAAGTGCACTTCCATTGGGCCACTCATCACAACTGTTTCTGAAAAATCTCAGCAAACAATCTTTACCCTTCTCCAACCCAGAATGTTTATCGAAACAAACCACAAAGCTTGGTCATGTTTCAGTAAATATCCTATTTCAAATTATTTCAATCCATTCCTCCCACATTTATTTACTAGTAACAATTTTCCAAATTAACTTTACTGAAAAGAAATCTATAGAAACATTAATAAAAGAAACAGCAAAACCAAGCAACCTACCTTTTCTAACTTTCCCCTTTTAAGCTGCGATGAAACAAAGCATTGTTCCTTACCTTACAGCTGTTTTTCGTAACCTTCCCCCATTGCTTACAATTATTAAGGAACACACACATCTACCATACAGCATGTGGCCAACCACAACAAACTATCACTATAGGGATGGATTTTACGAAGGTTAAATCATGTCTGATGAATCTTATTGAATTTTTTGAGGAAGTAACAAGTAGAGTGGATAAGGAGAAGCAGTGGATGTGTTGTATCTGACTTTCAGAAGGCTTTCGACAGGTCCACACAAGAGATTGGTATACAAACTGAAAGCACACGGTATAGGTGGCGTTCAGTATCGATGTGGGATAGAGAACTGGCTGCAGACAGGAAGCAAAGCTAGGAGTGAACGGGTTCCTTTTAGGATGTGACTAGTGGGGTGCGCAGGCTCAGTGCTGGGACCCCAGCCTATATACAATTTACTATTAATTGATTTGACGAGGGAATTAAATGCAACATCTCGAAGTTTGGCGATGACACGAAGCTGGGGGGCAGTGTTTAGCTGTGAGGAGGATGCTAGGAGGCTGCAGGATGACTTGGATAGACTGGGGGAGTGGGACAAATGCATGGGCAGATGGCCAAGTGGTAATGTTGGATTAAAATGTGAGGTTATCCACTTTTGATGGCAAAACAAGGAAGTACGACTATTATTTGAATGGTGACCGATTAGGAAAAGGGGAGATGCAGCGAGACCTGGGTGTCAGACACCAGTCATTGAAAGAAGGCATGCAAGGTTCAGCAGGCTGTGAAAAAGCGAATGGTAGTTTGGCATTCATAGCAAAAGGTTTTGAGTACAAGAGCATGGAGGTTCCTACTGCAGTTGTACAGGGTCCTTGTGAGGCCCACACCTGGAGTATTGCGTAGAGTTATTGGTCTCCTAATCCTGAGGAAAGACATTTTTGCCATAAGGGAGTACAGAGAAGGTTCACCAGACTGTTCCTGGATGGCACGACTTCCTTATGAACGATAGACTGGAAGACTTGGCTTGTACTCGCTGGAATTTAGCAGATTGAGGGGTATCTCATAGAGACTTACAAATTTCTTAAGGAGTTGGACAGGCTAGATGCATGAAGATTGTTCCCGATGTTGGGGAAGTCCAGGACAAGGGTCACAGTTTTAAGATAAGGGGTGAAGTATTTTAGGGCCGAAATGAGAAAATCGTTTTTTCACACAGAGAGTTGTGAAATCTTGAATTCTCTGCCACAGAAGGTAGTTGAGGCCAGTTCGTTGGCCATATTTAAATGTCGAGATTTGCTGTGGCCCTTGGGCTGAAGGGATCAGGGGGTATGAGAGAAGGTCAGGTACAGGATACTGATAGGATGATCACCATGATCATATGGAATGGCAGTGCAGGCTCGAAGGGCCGAATGGCTGCTCCTGCACCAATTTCTATGTTTTTAATTTTCTATGTTAACTTCCTCATTCATACAAAACCTTTTTACACACAAATCACAATACTATCTCCTCATG
>CM069173.1:723980-797135 GCA_035221665.1 Okamejei kenojei
CCTGCTTAGTGTTCTGGAATTCTTTTTGTTTGTTGGCCTGAGGATGTGTATCGGAAAGCTTCGAATCTAAAAACTAATCGTGGTCATTTAAGTCAAAGAGATTAGTTTTTTAAGCGTAGATCCACCTAGTCGCCAGTTACTTTACTGGCATTGAACCTATTGTCTTAGTGCGTAGTATTAAGCTGAGATACGTGTGAACTCCCAGCACTTGTACATTCTGATACAAAATGCATACTTGTGTATAGACCCCTTCACACTGGGTTGTGCTCCTGTTTCAAGACTTAAGTAACTACAAGCAATGATACTGACTTTTAACCATCTGCAGATACTACTAACATAACTTTTTATTATTGTCTGAACTCGTCAAAGGATATTGGACTATGGAATTCAATTCAATGGAACTTGGAGAATAAAACAAAATTGTCATCTCATCGGATATCCTGACCATGATAAATTATTCTAACAAATATAACTAACATAAATATTAATACTCACATAAAATTATAATACTTTTTATTATCATTTTTCACCACCTATTGTTTTATTAATTAGTAATGGCTATGAATTACTAATCACGAGTACTAATAATGAAAATTAATTTCCCCTTTTCTGAAACTGAATTAATTGTATGTTATTCATCTATTTATATAGCCTTTGTCTTTTTTTATGTCTAACATATTATTAATTTCTATTTAGCTTTAGATATTCGATATTTTTAAAGGAAGAAACCTGTTTTTTTTATTCGTCCTTTTTTCTCTTTTTCTCACTCTCCCTTACCCTCCTGGTTATTTATTTTTTTTTTTTCATATTATAGGCCCCACCCCCCCTCCTTTTCTTACATTATATATATTATAACCTCCCTTAAAATATTGTTAAAAGATGAAGTCCCAATTCCCAGACGCTGGTCGTGTTGATTAACATCGATGACGGAAGTCGTTAGATTTATAGTCATCTTAATATGGCTGGCACAAACTACATCGATTCTAGATGGATGCTGGTTCCTTTACCACACAGGTACTTCCTATATTTTCGTCTATTCTTTATATCTCTATAAATTTTTTGGTTTGCGTGGAGACTAAATGTACCAAGGAATATATTCATGAGGGCAAAAAAAAGAGATTAAACTACAATCCACTCGGTTCAGGTGGAAGGTTGGGTTATATTCGCCTGGATTCCTTTATCCTCAATCCCCATAAATCTAAAATGCAAGACTTAAAAAAAAATACGGAATAGGTTAAAAGCTGCATTGGAATTATAAGTAGTATGGTTCCGATAAAAGAGATAAGTATTGCAGTACTTAAAGGCAAGTAAACGGATGAAATTTAACATTCATGAGACACCCCATCTAAAAATAAGCGGAAACAGTTGAAAGCTAAATGGATAGATAAAATATATGCACTCTTCGTGTTACACAAAAATCAAGAGGCGTACAATATTATTTCGTAAATATTTAGTTGAAGCATACATTAACCACAGATGATAAGATGGTCGATATATTATGGTGATAGGATATTAAATACTGAAAAAGGTATTTCTTTTAATATATATGGACCAAATGTTATCCATTGTTTTTAAAAACAAAGTTTTTAATAGATCCGGAATTAATGCCAATAGTTTTGATAATTGGTGTGATTTCAACGGTACAATTAGACCTTACTTAGACAATCTACAAACAAAGAAAAAACAAATCACGTTCTATGATTTGCAAATCATATAGCAAACAACCAACTTTAAAGATTTTGAGAACAAAAATCACAGACAGAATATTCTTCTTTACTCCCCATACAATAAAACTTACTCTAGATAAGTATGTTTTTGGGTGATCAAAACTTAGCTCACTTACTTATAAGCTAAATATGAAAGTATAATAATCTCAATCAACGCTTCCAGTAACGTTTAAAATTAAAATAATAATAAAATAGAAAATTAAGACATGAAAATTTAACCCACAAAATTTTAAAAAAAACAAACCACTCAAGAATATAGCATAACTCAATTAAAAACTTTAAATAAATGATCAACCAGAAGATATCGCATCTTTATTGTGGGAAACATTTAAGGCATATCTCGAGAAATAATGATTTTTTTCTTCACAAGCATTTGACAATAAAAAGACGCAAAGAACAACATAGATCCTAGAAAATGGAAATTCAGGAATTAGATATACAGAAGGCATTAAAAACCAGATACAACTTACATAATAAAATTGTAAAAAATTGAAATATAAATTCAATAAAATATATACAATCAAGTGATACAATTTTTTTACCAACATTCTAAACAATTTAACATTTGAATTTGGGGATAAGCCCCAAAACTGCTGCTCGACAATTAAGGAAATTGGGTAACCAAATAAGTATACATAGCGATTCTAAATCACAAAATGGTGAGTTATTAATACACCTAAGATCTTAAATGAAGATTATGCAATATGATAAAAATTTATACTCGCTAAAACTACAGTAAGTAAAAAGAAATAGATGCAATTTATAAAAAAAGTAACTTGATAGGACGGGATTTACAAAATAGAAAAGTATTAAATGCTGATATAATCAATAAATGACATTAAGAATCTATTAGATCATTAAAAACGGTAAAACACCCAGACCTATGTATAGGTTCGAATTTTATAAAACATTTCATGAATATATAGTTCCATATTAAACTCACATATGAACAATATATACAGAACAGAAAGCTTCCAGATACATTGAACAATCGAGTATAACACTCATACCTAAAATAAAATAAAACTAGACGAACCAGGATCATATAAGCAATAGCTCTACTTAAATACAGATCAAATAGATATTAAGACAATATTAGCAAAAAGATAGAGTCAATTGTTGATGATTTAATACAACCGATCAAACTGATTTATACCAAAACGATATCTTCATATAATCTAAGACGATTTTTAATATTATAATTCGAAAAAAGTGATAAAAAAGGAATTGAGTAGGTATTTCGCTAGATCAAAAAGCTTTGACCAATGAATGGCCCCTATTTAGTTTCGGTGAGGAACTTTTAAATTAGGAAGATGATTACGTGGATTAAATTATTATACAATCCAATAGCTATATAAAACAAATCGAATGTTATCAATTAAATTTAATTTATCACGAGGTTGTAGGCCAAGGTTTGCCCTTTATCACCTTTATGTTTCAATAGCTATAGAACCACTGCTCAAGTAAAGACTAACACCCAAATTATATGGATATATACCGCAAATACTAAGAATAAAGTTCCCTTATATGCAGAGGATGTATCACTTATATCACTCACCAGAAATAATAGTCGGAAATTGTAAAACAATAACGGAAATTCGGATCACTTTCAGGAACAGTATATTTAATTGGAATAAAAGTGTACTTATCCTTAACAATGAATAAGTTACTATATTACAACAATTGTCCTGTTATGAGATCAAATGAAAATCTTTAATATCTTGATTTTTGTTACAAAAAGATTTAATTCTCTATTTAAAGCTAATTTTCGCCCCATTACTAGATAAATTAAATAAGAAATAATTTCATACTGGAATTGTAGATCCTATTTCGATGATAGGAATATTAATGCAATAAAAAATGATTTTTCTTCCACAATTATTAATTTATTTCAATTAATCCCGATATATCTTCCAAAAATTTTTTAAATCACATGAGAAGTAGATTCGTTAAATTCATTTTACTTTGGGATTATAAAGTCATAGAAAAAGAAAAAACCATTATGTAAGTCTAAAATAAAGAGGAGTGAGCTTACCAACTTGATGTTTATTACTGGGCAGTATATTAAAACATTACTTTTTTGGTTAGAGAAATAGAAATAAACCAAATGGGTTAAGATGGAAAATAATTTTCTCCTTAAATTACGCGATATTATTTTGCGAATATTAATGTACAAGAATGTTTATAGGAAAAATCCGATAATAGAAAATGGAATCCGCATAGGAAACATATATAGAAAGCATTAAACTAAAATCTATACCAATAAGTCCTAAGGATTTTGAAGAATTTATGTTTAAACCTCATTTTGATGAAGGCTTTTTTACAATGGAAAAAATAAAGGAATTTCTAAGATGGGTGTTCTTTATAAGGAAAATACTTTTCTTTCATTTCAAGAGTTGCACTACAAATTTATGGGCAACATAATAAAGAATATTCAGATATTTACAAAATTAGAAACTATAGCCTCTGGTAAATATATATGAATTTAAGAAATGAAAAATAGAAATTTTAGAGAATGTTTGAAATAAACCATCTCAAATATGGAAAAATGATATCATATATTTATAATATTTATGGAAACGATTCTCCATCAACAGAAATATACAAGAGGAATTTGGAAAAGGAATTAAGGCCCAACTATTAGACCAGAAATATTGGGGATTGAAGTTTACACATATACATTATTTGTTCATTAAACGTAATCATTCTCTTATACAGTTTTAAAATATTTCATAGATTACATTTCTCTAAATCTAAATTACATAATATTTTTCCAAAAAAAATATCTCCAATATGTGACAAATGTCAAATTTCAGAAGCAAATTTGACACATTCATTCATAACTGCATAAAAAATTGTTAGAATACTGGAAGGAAATATTTACAATAATCTCGACTGTTATAATATAAATATAAATCTGAACCCAAAGATGATGATACTTGGGAATAATTGAAAACTGACCAAATTAATAACAACGAATCCAAAGAACTTTTATTGATTATGGTTTAATAAATTGGGGAAAAAATTAATATTAAAATTTTGGATAAGGCCTGATTCCAAACAATCAAAATGTGGAATATAGAAATGTCGGAGACACTTCATTTGGGAGAGATTGAGGTCTGTCCTTTTGGATAGGTTAGATCTCTTCAGATGTATTGGTCTCCATATAATTAAATATTTGCAGGGTGGGGTCGTAATGGGTTCGGCGCGGGGAACCTGACTGAGGCCTGGACATTTGAGTGGATGAGAGATAGTGATAATATAATCATGAATATTATCTTTAAGGACGGATTATTGACGAATATTTTTATTCCCATCAAACCTCATCTTATTCTTTATTCTATTTCCAATTTCTCTATTTTCTTATATCTTAAATAAAAAAATAAAAAAATAATATAGAAAAACACTAGCTTAATATTAGAATGAATATAAATTCATATAGATTTATTACAGAACATTGTTAGTATTATTAGAATTTCCTAGTCTTTTATATTTTTAATTATATAAAATTATATGCTTTTAATGGTACAATATTTTAAATTTAGCGATAAAAATAAATATTGTTAACTTTAGAAGAAATAATAAGAATTATTAAGATGTACTAACTTTTTTGTATCAATTAATATCATAAAAATTTGGTCTTATACTTAATAAAATTAGAAATAAAGATGATAATTACTAATAGTACGAGTATAATGCTAATATTGTGAATGTATTAGTAGTATTATGTATCTTTAATTATATAAAATACATAATTCTGAAATCTTAACTAAGGATAATACAGTAAAATAAATATTATTAGTATGAATCAGTTATTAGGACTATGTATATTTACTACTGAAATATAATGTAAAACTGGTTGTTATTTGTTTCTATAATAAATAAATTAAAAAAAAAAAAATAAAAAGAAAACAGCAGGCAGCAGGAAGGTCTTTCTCCCCGGTTTTTTCCTCGATTTTTTCCACGGAGCTGGGTGGCGTTTGCTGTCTAGCCCTCCATAGCGCCACCGGGAAAGTGGGAATTATGAAGACAGGGACAGAGATGCTCACAGATTTTTTAAAATCGGGAGGCTCTTGGGTGAACTCGCCACAGTGGGACAGGGCCTAGGCAGCATCTATGAGAGACGAAGGAATTACCAACGATTCTTCGGGGACGGGAATGTCCTTTGCTCCATAGATGCTGTCTCACCCGCCAAGTTTCTGCAGCATTTTTATCTACCGTAAAACGTCAATGATTCCGGGAATGCCGAGAGAGCTAGAGAGAGACGAAATGGGGAGCGGGAGAGAGAGAGCGCGTGAGAGAGAGAAGGAGCGAGTACGAAAGACAGAGGGACACAACGTGGGTCGGCAGGTAAATTGAATGACTAACCTGCTGCAGACCAAGAAGCTCACTAAGAAGCCCTCAATCATGATGGTGAGTTTTAAGAAATTCTCAATGTGTCATCAATGCATCGATCTACATTCCTCAGTAAATGTAATTGTGTTTTGAACAAGTATTAATGACGCCGCATGAATTGTATTCAAAGGAGCGCAGCGTCATTAATACTTGTTCATAAGGTCATAATTGATAGGAGCAGAATTAGGCCATTCGGCCCATCAAGTCTACTCCGCCATTCGATCATGGATGATCTATCTCTCCCTCCTAACCCATTCTCCTGCCTTCTCCCCGTAACCCCTGACACCCGCACTAAGCAAGAATTTATCTATCTCTGCTTAAAAAATGTCCACTGACCTGGCCTCCACAGCACTCTGTAGCAATAAATTCCACAGATTCACCACCCTCTGTCTAAAGAAATTTCTCCTCACCGCCTTCCTAAAAGAACATCCTTTAATTCTGAGGCTTTGACCTCTAGTCAGGGGTGGGGGAGGGGGGGAGGGGGGGGGGGGGAAGGTTAGATAGACTGCGCAATGACGGGGGGGGGGGATCCCAGTGTGAGAGTGAGTCGCCACCTGCGTACAGCGTTCCCACATCCCTCTTCTCCACCAAGCAAGGCACACTCCTCTCTCCCCTCCGCCCTCTCCCCCCATGCTTCCCTCTTCCTCCCCCCCTCTCTAAAGAAGGAGGGAGATTGAGGTAGTGAGAGGTAGGGAGAGGGAGATGGGGGGCAGAGGGATATCTAAAGGGTAACTGGTTTTGGTCTCCAATCACCTCACAAAGGGCAGCCAACAGTGGTGGTGAGGCAGAAGGGAGAACTCTCTCTCTCTCCAATTCTCTCTCTCTCTCCCCTCTCTTTCCCCCTCTCTCTCTCTCTCTTGTCTCTCTCTCCACCCCTCTCCAATTCTCTCTCCCTCTCTCTCTCCCTCTCTCTCTTCCTCTTCTCTCTCCAATTTCCTCTCTCTCTCTCTCTCTCTATCTCCCTCTCCCCCCTTCCTCTGTCCTCTCTCTCCAATTATCCTCTCTCTCTCTCTCTCTCCCCGCCCTGACAGTAATCCATGTGTCCAAACTCTTAACTGAAAACGTCTGATTTGCAAACTGAAAATCCCCTCTCACCGCTGTATCTCTCCACTGGTCCCCCCCCTCACACACACACACAGCCGACAGACACAGATACACACACACACATACAGCCACATGACACAGAAACAGAAACAGAAACACACACACACATACAGCCGACAGACACAGAAACAAGACACAGAAACACACACACACATACAGCCACAGACTCAGAAACACACACACACATACAGCCAAGAACAGACAGACACAGAGAAACCACACACAACATACTCCCACACACAGAAACAGACACAGAAACACACACACACTCAGCCAGCCACAGAACACAGAAACACACACACACACACAGCCACAGACACAGAATACAGACACAACAGAAACAGACAACACACACATACTGCCCAACAGGACACCAGAAAAAAGACACAGAAACAGACACAGAAACACACACACACACGCAGAGAGACAGAAACACAGAGACATATACAGACACAGAGTTACACACAGACAGACACAGACAGACAGACAGACACACAGGGTTACCCCGGCCCGGACATTAACCCCGACACCAATGTTAACACAGACTCAAACCTCCAACCTGGTTTGGTGTTGTACCGGCACCGAGCGAGTTAACACTCAGGGCTGAGTTTGCTGCGGTGCTGGGGCTTGCTGCCTTGTTTGTGCCTGGACAGTCAGTCTGGCATGGGTTGTGACACTTCCCTCCCCCACCCACCCCCCCCCCCCCCCCCCCCCCCAGAGACCGGTTACTACCACTCCCACCCCCCCCCCCCCCCCCCCCCCCCCACCCCCCCGCCCCCCCCCCACCCCACCCCAATAAAGATTTGTTAATTCTTTATTTAACAAAGTGAATTTGTATTTCCATATGAAATACGGAAAATTAACGCGGGGCCCCCCTTGGACGCGGGGCCCAATTTGGAAAAATCAGTCCAATCGGCCTAAGGCTAGCCCTGGGGAGGGGGATCAGTCTCAGTCTACCCCACGACAGATAGGGGATGAGTTGTACAGTTTGATAGCCACAGGGAAGAAGGATCTCCTGTGGCGTTCTGTGCTGCATCTTGGTGGAACCAGTCTGTTGCTGAAGGTGCTCCTCAGGTTGTCCTATGTGTCATGGAGGGGGTGAGCTGTATTGTCCAGGATGCTCCACCTAGACCTCCAAGACCAACCTCCCGTGAGTCCAACTCCGCGCCCAGGACGGAGCCGGCCTTCCTGGTGAGCTTCACAGCGTTGAAAAGACATTTGGACATGGATAGGAAAGTTTCGTGGGATATGGGCCAAAGGTAGACAAATGGGGGGTTAGTATAGATAGGGCGTGGATGGGATGGGCCGAATGGCCTGATTCCGTGCAGTTTGACTCCATGTCTCTGGATTTATGAAATGTTGTAGTGTTTATGCTAACTCTTTATAGCAGGCTGAGGGCTGACCCTACAGAGATGTATAAAGTAACGAGAGGCAGAGATTTATAATGCTGGTTAATAACCAGCACCTTTCCCCCTGGCTGGCATTGACAAGTTGGGCCGAAGGGCCTGTTTCTGTGCTACATAAATCTAAAGTGAATGCACAGTGACGCAGCGGGTAGACCTGCTGCCTCACAGCACCAGAGACCCGGGTTCCATCCTGACCGAGGGTGCTGTCTGTGTGGGGTTTGCACGTTCTCCCCGTGACCTGCTCTGGTTTCCTACCACACTCCAAAAACGTGCAGGTTTGTAGGGTTAATTGGCTTCAGTAAATAATTGTAAATTGTTCTATGTTGTATTCTGTTGGTCACCCTGTTATAGCAAGGATGTACCAGTGGATATATTTAAGGCAGAGGTAGATAGATACTTGATTAGTCCGGGGGTCAGGGGTTAAGTGGAGAAGGCAGGAGAACGGGGTTAGGAGGGAGAGATAGATCAGCCACGATTGAATGGCGGAGTAGACTTGATGGGCCGACTGGTCTAATTCTGCTCCTATCACTTATAACCTTATGACCGTATGCCATTAAGCTGGAAAGAGTGCAGAGAAGATTTACGAGGATGTTGCCAGGACTCAAGGGTGTGAGCAACAGGGAGAGGTTGTCCCTGTGTATATTGTAAATTGTCCCCAGTGTGTGTGGGATGGTGCTAGCGGGGTGATCGCTGGTGGGCGCGGACTCGGTGGGCCGTAGGTCCTGTTTCCGCGCTGTAACTAAGCTCACGCCCTGTGCACTGGTCCAGGAATTTCTAATCCTTAATCCAATCCTTATTTAAGGGCTGCGGGCTACCTGCAAATGGTGGAAGGAGCTCAGGTAGGTATCTTGGCCAGTAGAGTTGATCTGAAGTAAAGGCTAAAGAGGCAGAGAGAGTGTGTTCAGGATGACTGTGTTATTTTGATGGGTCAGTGATCAGTGACACTCAATGCTATGGTTGAGAAAGGCCGGGTCAGGCACGACCAATGACTAATCCGCCAACTCCCTCGCTCACAACGGACAACTTATTCCAGGAAAGGAGAGGGCAACTCCTAGTTTTTGTGCAGGAAGGAACGGCAGATGCTGGTTTAAAATCTAAGATAACCACAAACTGCTGGAGTAACTCAGCGGGACAGGAGAGAAGGAATGGGTGATGTTTCGGTCGAGACCCTTCAAACTGACTTTTGTTGCTCTTAGTTTAGTTTAGAGATACAGTGCAGAAACAGGCCCTTTTCGGCCCACCGAGTACGCTCCGCCCAGCGATCCCCGCACACTAACACTACCCTACATGCAAGAGGGACAATTTTTACATTTACACCAAGCCAATTAACCTGCAAACCCGCACGTCTTTGGAGTGTGGGAGGAAACTGGAGCGCGCCGGAGAAAAACCAAAGCTTGTAACAGGGAGAAAGTACAAACAGCACCCCTGGTCAGGATGGAACCCGGGTCTCTGGCGCTGCGCCACCGTGCCGCATGTTAAAAATCATGAACACATTTGAAAAAGTACATCAGAATTAAGCATATCTTTCAATTTGTACTTCCGACATCGCCTCAGTAATCTCATGTTCAACAGCACTTTGGAAAGTTTCCACTCGTGCTTTAATCATTGGTTACAGAAATGTTGGTGTACATGGTAGGGAAGTGAGAGGAGACACAGACGTGTGAACACTGACTGATACACAGTCAACCCTCATTATTATAGACTGACTAACACATTCAGTCATAACCGACTGTCTTAAGAAGACAGACACAAAACGCTGGAGTAACTCAGCGGGACAGGCAGCATTTCCGGAGAGAAGGAAGGCGACGTTTCAGGGCGAGACTGTCTGAATAAGGTTCGAGACCCATTCCTTCTCTCCACAGATACTGTCTGTTCCGCTGAGTTACTCCAGTATTTTGTGTCTATCTTCGGTTTAAACCAGCATCTGTACTTCCTTCATACATATGTCTATTTAAGAACACAGGCTACCAGTTACAATGCAGACGCCATTGACATTGGCAAGGCATTGAAATTGACAAGTTGTTGAAATTGACAAGTTGTTGAAATTGACAAGCAATGATTTGCATCCACACTTAGTTCACATAACAAACAATCCTTCGTATTTTTTAGCCCTCGGTAACAATAACACATTTCTAGCTGTTAAAAATATCTTTGCATAGGAAGGAACTGCAGATGCTAGTTTAAAGTGAAAATAGACACAAAAAGGTGGAGTTACTCAGCGGGGAACTTGTGTTTGAAAACAACTCGTTGTTTCAGGGAGTGACCACTAGGTTTACAGATACAGCGCGGAAACAGGCCCTTCGGCCCACTGAGTCCGCGCCGACCAGCGATCCCCGCACACTAACATTATCCTGCACACACGCGGGACAATTTACACTTACTCCAGGTGTACAAACCTAAGCCAATGAACCTACTAACCTGCACGACTTTGGAGTGTGGGAGGAAACCGGAGCACCCGGGGAAAACCCACGCAGGTCACGGGGAGAACGTGCAAGCTCCGTACAGACAGCACCTGTAGTCGGGATGGAACCCGGGTCTGTGGCGCTGTAAGGCAGCAGCTCTACCCGCTTTGGAGTTTGGAGCGAACCTCTTGCTTGGTTATAACAGGCAGTCAGAAATAACGGACACCATTTGATTAGTGCGGGTGTCAGGGGCTACAGGGAGAAGGCGGGAGAATGGGGTTAGGAGGGAGATCAGCCACGATTTTTGAATGGCAGAGTAGACTCGATGGGCCAAATGGCCTAATTCTACTCCCATCATTTATGACCATTCCCTCTCCCTCCAGTCTGTTATAACGAGGGTTTACTGTATGAACAGGTAGAGGAGTAGAGAGGCAGGCCATTCGGCCCTTCAGCTCGTCGTGTCATTGGGTAAGATTTGTCGCGGAGACTGGGCGGTGAGCAACGAGCAGTTAGACCGTCTGTTTCATTAGAGACACGTGGGCTTCCTGCAGTGGAACCTCTTCCTTCGCCTCCGTCTCTTTTGTCCTTTTCTTCCCTCTGCATGGAAAAGATCCACAAAATAAGCAGCAGTTAGAAGCTGTTCCAAATCTATCGGCAACCTCAGTAATCACTTTAACTCCCCCTCCCATTCCCCACACTGACCTTCCTGTCCTGGGCCTCCTCCATTGTCAGAGTGAGGCCCAACGCAACTTGGAGGAACAACACCTCATATTTCACTTGGGCAGCTTACACCCCAGCGGTACGAACATTGACTTCTCTAACTTCAAGTAGCCCCGGCATTCCCTCTCTCTCCACCCCGCCCCTCCCCCACCCACATTGTTGTACTAATGTCATCCTGGTCAGTTTCATTGTCGCCTTTACAAAATGGTCTGGGCTGCGTCCACAATCCCCTGACATTTTTTCGGCTCTTGGACGGAGCTGTTCCCAAACCGTGCTGTGATGCATCCCGATGGAATGCTCTGTGGAGCATCTGTAGAAGTTGCTGAGTTTCAAGGGCCTGTCCCACTTGCGAATTCTTTTCGGCGACTGCTGGCATCATTGTCTGACGTATAAGGTCACTGAAAAAGTCGCGGCCTGACGCGGCGCGATGACGTATGACGCGCGGTGATTCCTCAAGTGTTGCAACTTATGTTTTGTCGTCGCTGGATTTTGAAATGTTCAAAATCTTTTGGCGACCCTGATGCCGACAGTGGTAAAAAAAAATCGGCAAGTGGGACAGGCCCTTTAGTGTATACAGTTGGGAGAATTGTCGGGGATATCCTGATAAGCATGTTTTCTCTGGTGCATCTGTAGAAGTTGGTGAGAGTGATAGTTTAGTTTAGTTTAGAGATACAGGGCAAAAACATCCGTGCCGACCAGTCATCCCCGCACATCAACACTATCCTACACACACACTAGGGACAATTTTTTACATTTACCGAGCCAATTAACCTACAAACCTGCACTTCTTTGGATTGTGGGAGGAAACCGAAGATCTCGGAGATAATCCACGCGGGTCACGGGGAGAACGTGCAAACTCCGTACAGACAGCACCCGTGGTCGGGATGGAACCCGGGTCTCCGGTGCTGTATTCGCTGTAAGGCAGTAACTCTACCGCTGCGCCACCGTGACAGCCCATCTCTGCAGAAGTCAGTGGGAGAGATCGTGGGAATGTTTCTCTGATACTGACCTTTTCTCCACATCCTCGATGGTCTCAGGGAGGGCGACATTCCGAGTTTCCAGAAGGAAGGCGGCTGTGATCCCGGCTGCCACGGCCATCCCTCCATAGATGGTGTGCGGCAGAATGGAGATGTAGTCACCGCTCATCCTGATGATGGGCGCCATCATTGCCCCGAAGCGAGCCATGGTGCTCACAAGCCCCATGCCTGTCTGCCTGTGGTTGGGCCCAGAGAGAGAGAGAGAGAGAGAGAGAGAGCATTTAGCTCAGTGTGGGCACGAACCGCAGACGGACACAGAGTGCTGGAGTAACTCAGCGGGTCGGGCAGCATCTGTGTATTTCTTACACTAAACTATGCTCTTCTTAATCGAACGATATTTGAGCAGGCCTGGACTCTATTCCCTGGAGCGCAGGAGGATGAGGGGTGATCTTATAGAGGTGTGTAAATTCATGAGAGGACTAGATCGGGTAGATGCACAGAGCCTCTTGCCCAGACGACACAGGTTTAAGGTGCAGGGGAAAAGATTTAATAAGAACATGAGGGGTAACTTTTTCACTCAAAGGGTGGTGTTAATGTGTGGGGATCGCTGGTCAGCGCGGACTCGGTGGGCCGAAGGGCCTGTTTCCGTGCTGTATCTTTAAACTAAACTAGTGTGTGAACGGGAATCGCTGGTCGGCGTGGACTCAGTGGGCCGAAGGGCCTGTTTCCTTGCTGTATCTTTAAACTAAACCAAACTTAACTAAGAGCGGTTGTTGGGGTACAGAGACACTCACCGTACAACAGTGGGGTACAGTTCGCCTGCGTGCAGGTAGCAACAGCTGAAGGCTGCCGAGAGGAACGCTTTACCAAAGGCAGCGAACGACGTCCGTACCGTTTGCATCTCTGCGGAGAAACAGGAGACGGCAAATGGTACTGGGAGACATCACCGAGCGGTCATCATAAAGGGCCTGTCCCACTCGCCGTTTCTTTCGCCAACTGCCGGTGTCATATCAGGGTCGCCAAAAGATTTTGAACATTTCAAAATCCCGCGGCGACAAAAAAATGTTGCGACACTTGAAAAAACTTGACCACGCGTAAACACGTCATCTCGCCGCGTCAACACGTCATCTCGCTGCATCACGCCGCTAATTTTTCGGTGACCTGATACGTCAGTCAATGATGCCGGCAAGTGGGACAGGCCCTTAAGGTCAGAAGTGATAAAAGCAGAATTAGGCCATTTGGCCCATCAAGTCTACTCCACCATTCAATCATGGCTGGTCTATCTGTTCCTCCAAACCCCATTCTCCTGCCTTCTCCCCATAACCTCTGACACCCGCACTAAACAACAATCTATCTCTGCCATAAAAATATCCACTGACTTGTGGCCTCCACAGCCATCTGTGGCAATGAATTCCACAGATTCACCGCCCTCTGGCTAAAGAAATTCATCCTCATCTCCTTCCTAAAGGAACGTCCTTAATTCTGAGGCTGTGCCCTCTGGTCCTTGACTCTCCCACCAGTGGAAACATCCTCTCCACATCCACTCTGTCTGGGCCTTTTACTATTCGGGTCTGATTCTGTGTCGGGCCATTGGCTCAGTAATGCAGCCACAAGACTCAGTGACGCGGGGGGTCAGGGGTTTCTCTCCCTCATAGGAGGGAGAGATAGATCAGCCACAATTGAATGGGCTGAATGGTCTAATTTTGTTCCTATCACTTATGAACATGAATAAAACAGCAGTTGAGTTTATTGTCCCGTGTACCGAGGTACAGTGAAAAGCCTTTGTTGCACGCTAACCAGTCAGCGGAAGGACAATACATGATTACAATCGAGCCGCCCACAGCATACAGATACAGGATAAGGGAATAACGTTTAGTGCAGCAATGAGGTAGATAGTAGTTCAGGACCGCTCTCTAGTTGTGGTAGAATGGTTCAGTTGCCTGATAACAGCCGGGAGGAAACTGCCCCAGAATCTGGAGGTGTGCGTGCGTTTTCACACTCCTGTACCTCTTGCCTGATGGGAGAGGGGAGAAGAGGGAGTGACCAGGGGAGAAGAGGGAGTGACCGGGGATGAAACTGGTCCGTAATTATGCTGTTGGCCTTGCCCTTCCTTGTCCCTTGCCCCTTGCCCACTGACACATGGCCTACCTTTTGGGATGAAAGCATTGGCCAGGAGCGTGCTGCCGGCCAGGATGAGTGAGGAGCTCTGAGTGAACCTTCTCCCGATCAGATTCAGCGTCAAGAAGGCCATGATCTTTGCCGGGATGTCCACCGCTCCAAAGATGAGTTGAATGAGGTAGATATTCACTCCGAACCCCTGCAGGTCAATGGCCAGCCCATAATACGCAAAGCTTGTGGAAAACCTACCAAGGCAAGGTTAGACTTCACTGCGTTGGAAGGAACTGCAGACGCTGGTTTACACCGAAGATAGACACAAAAATGCTGGAGTAACTCAGAAGGACAGGCAGCGTCTCTGGAGAGAAGGAATGGGTGACGTTTCAGGTCGAGACCCTGAAGTATTGATTCAGGGTCTATTGAATTTCTCTATTGATTTCTCTAAAACTTCAAGTACCCCCTGCATCCCCTCTTTCTCCGTCCCCCCCCCCCCCCCCACCCTCACCCAAGTCGTACTAGCTTCATAGTCAGACATAGAAAAGGTCAGAGCAACTCAGCAATTTGTGTCCATCTTTGTTTTAAACCAGCATCTGCAGTTCCTTCCTTCACTCAGGCAGCACAGTGGCGCAGCGGGTATTTATTTTTTTTTTTTGAGCTTGCTGCCTCACAGCGCCGGAGACCTGGGTTCCGCCCTGACTACCGGTGCTGTCTGTACGGAGTTTGCACGTTCTCCCCGTGGGGTTTCTCCGGGATCTTTGGTTTCCTCCCACACTCCAAAGTCCTGTGGGTTTGTAGTTTGTCTTGATATATAGATATAGAATATAGATATATATATATATATATATATATATATATATATATATATATATATATATATATATATAGATATAGATATAGATATAGACACACACATATATACTCACATACATACACATATATATACATATACATATATATATAAATTGTCGCCAGTGTGTGTGTGTGTAGGATAGTGTTAGTGTGCGGGGATCGCTTATCGGCGTGGACTCGGGTGGCCGGCGGCCTTGTTTGTATCCGTGCTGTATCTCTTACCAGACGAACATGGTGCAGCAGGCAATCTTACGTATGACTGGCGTCCGGAACAGATCGAGAACTCTCTGGTTCTTGACGTCTGTCTGGTCGTTCTCCATGTACGCGTTGAGTATCTGTGGAGCACACGCGATGCACGCGCCATCGTCACGAGTGACACGCTAACCGGGGTCACCGCCATCAATGCCAGTGTTGTCCGCCCATCCTTCAGCCCCCGCCGACCCAAGCAACAAGCCTGATCCCCTCCCTCCCCCCGAACAACCCATCACTTGCAGGACTGTAAACTCCTACCTCACCAGGGACTAACTTTACTGGACCATTCTACTGGGTTTTTTTTTATTGCAGTTTTTTTCCTTTTTCCTTCCTCCCACAATATGCAATATGTAAAATAATATGTGATTCTGTTCCCCCCCCCCCCCCCCCCCCCCCCCCCCCCCCCCCCCCCCCCCCCCCCCCCCCCCCCCCCCCCCCCCCCCCCCCCCCCCCCCCCCCCCCCCCCCATTCTGTTTGTAGTTTGTTTGTTTTTTGCACAAAGTCCGCGAGCATTGCCATTTCTCATTCCACAGCACATCTCGTATGTGTATGTGACGAATAAACTTGACTTATTGTGCAGGAAAGAAATGAAGACGCTGGTTTAAACCACAGATAGACACAAAGTGCTGGAGTAATTCAGCGGGACAGGCAGCATCTCTGGATAACTGACATATGATGATAGAATGGGTTGACTGGGCTTGTATTCACTGGAATTTAGTTTTAGATGGATGGGAGGGGATCTTATAGAAACATAAAACATTCTTAAGGGATTGGACAGGCTAGATGCAGGAAAAATGTTCCCCATGTTCCCCACCAGGGGTCACAGTTTAAGAATAAGAGGTCGTCCATTTAGGACTGAGATGAGGAAAGACTTTTTCACCCAGAGAGTAGTGAACCTGTGGAATTCTCTGCCTTCTGAGGCCGATTCACTGGATGTTTTCAAGAGAGAGTTACATTTAGCACTTAGAGCTAATCAGGGGAGACGGGGAGAAAGCAGGGACGGGGTACTGATTGGGGATGATCAGCCATGATCATATTGAATGGAGGTGCTGGCTGGAAGGGCCGAATGGCCTACTCCTGCACCTATTTTCTATGTTTCTATGTTTCTATGACTGTGTCCTACTCTAAAAGAAGTTTCAATGAGAACCCCCTCATCCTTCTAACCTCCATCAGACCAACCATGCTCGAATGTCGGAGCAGACTCGATGGGCTGAATGGCCTAATTCTGCTCCCATGTCTTATGAAATATTGAAAGGGACTAGCACAGAATGTCAACTCAGTCGACATGGATTAGATGGGCCGAAGGGCCTGTCTCCGTGCTGTGACTTGGTGACTCCACCAGCCAGTCTCCAGCTTGGGGTCCCAGCTTGGGGGTGAGTGTCGCAGAAGGCTTTTTTGGACGATCGCTTACTTCGACAGTCAGTTTGTCAGCTTCTGCTGCCTTGCCGTTCATTCTGGCCACCTTCTTCAGCTGCTTGAGGGCGACGTCAGTCTTACCGTTCACGATGAGCCAGCGAGCAGACTCAGCGAACCACCTGCAGGGCACAAAGTTGTGAGCTAAAAATTATCTCGGTACCCACAAGGAAATGCAGCACGACCGAGAGTGCTGGAGTAACTCAGCGGGTCAGGCAGCATCTGTGGAGAACATGGATAGGTGACGTTTCACAGAGTGCTGGAGTAACTCAGCTGATTGTGAATCTGTGGAATTCTCTGCCACAGAGGGCAGTGAGGCCAATTCTCTGGATGCTTTCAAGAGAGAGCTAGATAGAGCTCTTAAAGATAGCAGCGTCAGGGGATATGGGGAAAGGCAGGAACGGGGTACTGATTAGGGATGATCAGCCATGATCACAGTGAATGGCGGTGCTGGCTGGAAGGGCCGAATGGCCTACTCCACCTATTTTCTATGTTTCTATGACTGTCCTACTCTAAGAGAAGTTTCAATGAGGACCCCCACATCCTTCTAACCTCCATCAGACCAACCATGCTCGAATGTCGGAGCAGACTCGATGGGCCGAATGGCCTAATTCTGCTCCCATGTCTTATGGAATATTGAAAGGGACTAGCCCAGAATGTCAACTCAGTCGACATGGATTAGATGGGCCGAAGGGCCTGTCTCCGTGCTGTGACTTGGTGACTCCACCAGCCAGTCTCCAGCTTGGACAACAGGCCCTTCGGTGCTGGCTCGAAGGGCCGAATGGCCTACTCCTGCGCCTATTGTCTGTTATCAGGCAGCATCTCTGAAGAACATGGATAGATGACGTTCCACAGAGTGCAGAGGAGAGGAGAGGAGAGGTGGGCAGAGGAGGGGAGGGGAGAGAGGAGGGAGAGGGTGGTGGGGAGGGGGAGAGATGAGGGGGGGGGAGGGGGGAGGGGGGAGGGGGGGAGGGGAGAAGGTTTGGGGGAGGAGAGGGGGGGAGAGGGGAGGTGAGATGGGGAGAGGAGATGGTGAGGGAGAAGTAGAGGAGGGGAGGGTGGGGAGGGGGAAGGGGGAGGGGGGGAGAGGAGCGGAGGGGAGGGGAGGGGAGGAGGAGGGAGGTGAGATGGGGGAGGGGAGGTGAGATGGGGAGGGAGAGGGTGAGGGGAGAAGTAGAGCAGGGGAGGAGGGGGAGGGTGGGGAGGGGAGGGGAGGGGGGAGGGAGGGGAGGGGGAGAGGCGGAGGGTGGTGGGGAGGGGAGGCGAGGGGGGGAGGGTAGAGAGGAGGATGGGACGGTGACGTTACCACGCGTAAAGGAAGAAGATGAAGAATGGCAGTGAGATGGTGAGTTGCAGCCATCGCCAGTCCTGGATGGCGTAGGCGAGTCCAGCGAGGAGCAGCTGCCCGCAGGTGTAGAGGAAGTTACTGATCATGGTCATTGGTGTTCGAACCCTGGTCGGAATCCACTCGACCTCTGGGCACGGAAGGAAAAGATGGCAAATTAGTCACGGCAGAGCCCGCCAAGAATTCACACCGCGTGGCACAATGCGGGCGGCATGGTGGCAAAGAGCAGCTGCGCCGTTCTAGGTTTAGTTCAGAGATCCAGCGCGGAAACAGGCCCTTCGGCCCACCGAGTCCGTGCCGACCAGCGATGCCCGCACACTAACATTATCCTACACATACACTAGGGACAATTTACATTTACACCGAGCCCATTAACCTACAAACCTGCGCATCTTTGGATTGTGGGAGAAAACCCACGCAGGTCACGGGGAGAACGTGCAAACTCCGTACAGACAGCACCGGTGGTCGGGATTGAACCCGGGTCTCTGGCGCTGTGACGCAGCAGCTCTACCCGCTGCGCCACCGTGCCGCCCTTGAGTGGGCAGAGCTGAAGTGGGGAGGGTAGAGAGATGGGGCAAGTCCTGTCCTGGGCGGGCGTGGGGGGGAGATCTGGAGTTCATGGCCACAGATGGCAGTGGAGGCCAAGTCAATGGGCATTTTTAAGGCGGAGATTGACAGGTTCTTGATTAGTACGGGTGTCAGGGGTCACGGAGACAAGGTCATAAGGTCATAAGTGATAGGAGCAGAATCTGGCCATTCAGCCCATCGAGTCTACCCTGCCATTCAATCATGGCTGATCTCTCTACCTCCTAATCCCATTCTCCTCTTAACCCCCAACACCTGAGACAAAGTTCACCCCGACGCACCAGTTAACCCGGCAACACGGCCAGCCATGTGTATAAGACGTTGATGAGGCCACATGACTTTGGTGTCACAGTGTAAAACCTTTGATTCTGCTGTGTGGGGATGTTTTATGTTTAAATCTATTGTGTGGTGTGTTCTTTATTTTAGTGTTTGGCTGTATCTGGCACATGTGACAAATAAATATATCTTGTATGTGGAATAATGTGTTGAGGTTTGGCCAACCCGGGGAGATGAAGGATGGTGTTAAGATCCCGCGGTCAGGGGAATGGGGTTGAGAGGGAGAGAGAGTGAGATCTGCCACGATGGACAGGTGTGGCGTGCACTGGCCTGTATCTCCGCGGCCTTCCTGCTACTCACTGAGAGAGAAGCTGTTGAGGATCACCCCCGAGACGGCCACGCCCGACAGGAACCTCCAGAAGCAGAAGAGTGGGAAAGAGGTGGAGAACGCTCCACAGGTCCCCGACACGGCCAGCTGGAAGTGGGACCAGAGCAGCAAGGTGCGCCGGCCATACCTGGAACACAGAGACGTCACACCTGGCCCAGCATCACGGTTAACATTCTCACCTGTACAGGTATCATTCTCACCTGTACAGGTATCATTCTCACCTGTACGTGTATCATTTTCACCTGTACAAATATTATTTTCACCTGGTCACAGGTATCATTCTCATCTGGTCACATATATCATTCTCACCTGGTCACAGTTATCATTCTCACTTGTACAGGTATCATTCTCACCTGTACATGAATTCTCACCTGTACAGGTATCATTCTCACCTGGTCACAGGTATCATTCTCACCTGTACATGTATTCTCACCTGTACATGTATCATTCTCACCTGTACACAGGTATCATTCTCACCTGGTCACAGGTACAGGCACACGCACCTCTCTGCACAACTTGCAAGCAGATACGATAGACCTTGTGTCCACGCTGGGCGGTGCTGAACTTACTTGTCGGAGAGCCTGCCCAGTACAATGGCTCCAATCAGCAGTCCAGCCATGTAGATCGACTGAGCCATCCTCTTCAGAGCCTTCTGCTCACACACCAAGTCCCACTGGAACACAAGCACACAAACCACCCTCACACTTCATGTTTGCTACGACTTGTAGCTGGTCTGTGTGGGCAGGTTGGGCCGAAGGGCCTGTTTCCACGCTGTATCTCTCTATCACTGTATGATCATGGCTCTATGACCGTGGCTCTGTGCCTCCATCTATCTCTCTCCCCCCCTCTCTCCCCCCCTCTCCTCCCCCCCCCCTCTCTCTCACCCCTCTCTCTCCTCTCCCCCTCTCTCTCTCTCCCCCTGCCCCTCTCTCTCTCCCCCCTCTCTCTCTCCCCCCCTCTCTCTCTCTCCACCTCCCCTATCACCCCCCACTCTCTCTCTCTCCCCCTCTCTCCTCACCCCACCTCTCTCTCGCTCCCTCTCTCTTTCTCCCTCCCTCTCCCCCCCCCCCCCCCCCCCCCTGGCTCTGTGAAGAGTTCTATTCCTGGACGTGCTACCCTTTAATAGTGTACCCGGGAGGGAAGTCCAATGAGTCCAACATCAGAGCGGGTTGAGGTGTCAGGACTCACTGTGCCCGCACCTCCTTTTCATTTGAGAGATACAGCGTGGAAACAGTCCCTTCGGCCCACCGAGTCCATGCTGACCAGCGATCCCCGCACACTAACACTATCCTACACACACTAGGGACTGTTTACAATTTTACCAAAGCCAATCAACCTACAAACCTGCACGTCTTTGGAGTGTGGGAGGAAACCCAGGCAGGACACGGGGAGACAGCACCTTGAACCTGGGTCTCTGGCACTAAAGGTTTGCAGGTTAATTGGCTTCACAAAATTGGAAATTGTCCCTAGTGTGTGTAGGACAGCGTCTAGACGGACACGACGGGGCACAGACGGCGTCTAGACAGACACGACAGGGCACAGACGCTGTCTAGACTGACACGAGCGTCCCTACCTCGGTGACGATGGTGGCACTGAACTGGGAGCGGTCGTACTCCCACCCGTCGGTACACGGCCGTGTCTCCGCACCGCTCCCGTTGCCCCGCGTACCGTTGGGCCACAGGAGGTGCCACTGCGGCGCGGTGTAGAGACGGCACTTGTCCGCTCGCCCCTGCTGGTCGACGGGCACATAGAGAGTCACAAGGTCCCCGACCAGAAGATCCAACGTCACGTTGAGGTTGTGGTCCAGACCCAGACCCAGACGGCAGTGGTGGTCAGGGACGGCTGCAACAAAGTTCTGCAGCAGGTTGTGGCTGGCAATGAACAATGCTGGGAAGTCCAGGAGCAAGACATGGACCACTTGGAACCACCCCAAGCCACCAACTATCTCCAGCAAGTCTCCAAACGCCATGGTGCAGACTGGAGCAGCAACGGTCTGGCTCTGGGAGATTCACACAGGGGCTACACTCTATCATTGCTCTGTCATGTTGAGTAATGTTTAACATGCCGATAACAGCAGTTACTTAATAATTCTAAAGCTCTAAACAGTTTAATGAGTTTGGACAGCGGGATAAACGTCCAACATCAATTAAGTTTGGATCTACAAGACGTACAGTGCCCTCCATAATGTTTGGGGCAAAGACCCAGCATTTATTTATTTGCCTCTGTACTCAAAATAATAATAAGATTAAACGAGAACTTACCAGTTTCAAGTTTGATCTTGATTTTATGAGGAGTTACGATGAGTGATTACGTGAAGAAGGCCGTCAGTCCGCTGAGCGCGTCAATCTTCAAAGCAGCAGTGTGAAATCACAGATACAGTAGTTTAACTGAACATAGTAAGATTAGAGAAGAGTAGAACTACCAGATGACCTTAATAATACGAGAGTTGGGAGCGGTGGGCACGTAATCGCTCATCGTAACTCCTCATAAAATCAAGATCAAACTTCAAACTGGTAAGTTCTCGTTTAACCATATAACCATATAACAATTACAGCACGGAAACAGGCCCTCTCGGCCCTTCCAGTCCGTGCCGACCATTTGTTTTCCCCTAGTCCCATCTACCTGCACTCAGACCATACCCCTCCATTTCCTTCACGTCCATATACCTATCCACTGTTTAATCTTACTATTTTACTTCGGAGTCACTCGAGTGACTATGTGACGATTTCAAAGCTCTGTGATTTCACGCCGGAAACAAATCCTTGCGTTACTCACTGCATGAAGTGACCATGGATGAGTGAAAAGATTAATGCATTCAGACATGACTTAACTTGTTAAAATGCTGATGCTTTAATCATCCAAAGAAAATAATTGTGACCCCTTTCATCACGGGGGAAGCTATAACACAGAGTCTTAAATGGAGTTGCCAACGGGTTATTTAAAATGTTGGTAAAGTATGTTCGTTTGACCATCCTGCAGCTGCTAGGCTGTGGTCCAGTGGAACGTACATTACCCTTGGAGCTGATGTAGTAGCAGCCCTGGTGGAGTGAGTGTGGTAAATATTAGTATCAACGCATACATTAGCCAAAACCACGGTTTTACCTCCTGGAGATGGTGGAACTAATACTTCTATGAAGTTTTTTGTACCCAACAAACATAGCTAGTGAGGAGCCTTGGAGGCTCTAGGTGACCTAGACGTATAGTGTAAAGGTGTGACCAACATTACCGAAGGTCCATAGGGTAGCTATGAAACTTGTTTGAGACGTAAGTCCCTGGTTAGTTCTGGTTAATTAAATCAAAAACATAAAATGTTATGTATTAGCAGATGTACCAGCCTGTCCAGTCGCAATTTACATTATGACTGGACCCGGTGCGCTGAGGCCAGTGCCATGAGGATAAGAACCTTAGAGAGCCGGCTAAACCTTAGGATGTAGCCGGAGCCCCCTGGTGAAGTAATGTTAACATTACGTCTATGTCCCATACCTCCGTGTTACCGGGCCTGGGAGACCTTGTATTAAAGCTATCCTTATATTCTGGAGATCGGAGTATGAGGCCCGACAGTGTGGGTCCCACTGCTGCAGCAAATATGATGAGAAAGCACGTAGGCATAGTGAATGGCACTTTCCTTAATTATTGTCATAGATCCATGTGAAAATGAACTGTAAGACGTCAGTATCCGTGCTGTGCTGTACATAACATGTATATTAGAACAAAACGGTTCCCATTTTCTGAAGTGGAATAGTACTGCCTTATGGTGCCTCCCCTGCACTCTGCAGTGTGCACTACATAGATCGGCCGGACAAACCGAGCCGTAGGCATAGTCGTCTCAGAGTCTGCAATTCAATTAATTAATTTTCTTGATTTCCCATGTCACAGGCAGAACCAGCAAGTGTTATGTTTAGAATGACCATATTAGGTTCTATATAATTCCCAACGTTGGCGGGAAACCGTGGCTGCGTATGCCAGTCAGGCAGTTTGAACGCCTGAAGCGGTGTCTTGCTGGAATAATTGCAAGACCCGACTGAAGTGGCAGTATGGAGGAAAGACATGCAAGAAACATTCCTCCCCAGTGTGGCGATAGTGTATTCTCGCCACTGTATGCCATGTGTTAACAACTGGAAAAAGAGCCTGGATGTAAACATATCAATTTTCGGTGTTCTAAACAGTGATCCAACATTCATTCTGTGTTGTCATTGATTTCACTTAATGACACAATAGCCTCAAACAAGGTTAGGTAAAAATCATGGGATAGTTTAACTTTATTGCACCCATGTGACTAACATATGCCACCACCATGGTATATCAACTTGCATGCAGATTATGCATAGTTGCACAATAACCTTTAACCTATAGGATGCACCTAGTGTATAGGTAGTTGATACCAATAACTGAAAATTGGTGACATGCAAACCGCATCCACCTCCATAACTGGAGATGGCAGTCGTAATTTCTCATCTTTGAGGACTAGCTTCAGTTTGTAATTACTGAGGATAACTGACCAAACTTACTGGAGCAATGCTGAATACTGCCACCATTGTGACTTCAGTGGCTTCAGCTGGGGTAGGCCTGGGTCTATTAACAAAGACCTACATGGTACTGAGCAGCTAATTCTTTGCACGTAGTAGGTACTGATAATGCAAAGGCCCAATTTGCACGGCTGGAACACAGCTGCTATATTGCCAATTACACTTAATGTGTAGATTGCTGCTTATAACAATGAGGTTGTTACAGGCTTCTGATATTTCCACCTCCTGCCCCAGGGCGGAGTCACTGTTAAATTGATAGTGAAATGTAATCCCAACAGTCAATTGTTCTGATTGGTATCAACTTAAATTTAACTGGATGGATTAAAGGACCCCAGTTTGGGCTGCAACAGTAAAATTTAGTAAAATGCATCATTTAAAAAACATTATCCAGCTAAATGATAACAATATTCTAGAGCTCTGAGCAGCCCGAGCACCGGTTTAACTAATTTGGTAAATAAAGCTGGGAGGTGAAGTAGCCCATTTACAACGGTTTTACTGTTGCATTGACCCATCCAGATAAATTTCATTTATCTCCGGTGATCCCTGTGACTGGGAACTGAATAGCGTGTATCTTTGAGATCGATGCCTGCCATATAGCTCCTATAGAATCACTAATTGGACAGTAACGATGTATCCCATTTTGAAAGTCTATACTGCACATAGGAGTTAAATCTGGATGAAGTGACATCCTGCATCTTTCACCCTATGCTGAAAGGCAATCCAGCCCATAATACTGGGCCCGTCTCAAAAGACAACTCCGGCCCCAATTCCAAGCCTGCTTGGAACCTAGAATTTTGTGCAGTATAACGTAATCACATGTTATCATCAGTTTATTAAACCCAGATCTCATGCAAGCATAGTAGCTTGTAGAAAAACACAAGTGTAAATATTAACAAGATGTAAATGGTCCACAAACCCATGTTTTGGGAGAACCAGACCCACTTACCTCCATGGCTACCGGTGGTCGTATGTTAAGCCGTTAGGCTTTGGTCTGAAAACTCTCATCATACTGAGCCTGCCTCATAAGACAGCTCTGGCAATAATTCTGAGCCTGCCTCAAAAGACAACGCTGGCCATATTTCCGTGCCCAGCTTTCAAGCAGCCACGGGCTACAGTGAACCGCTGCCCCCGTTGGAGGCGTGGGGTGTGTCGTCGCCTGCCGATGAAGCTTTGCTCGTCGCCGGCCTTGATTAGTCCGACAGCTTTTGCTTCCACATCCTGGTCTTAAGTGTGGGAAAAGTCTTACCTGAAGAGAGGATTCGGCGGCTGGATTCATTTATTGGATTGCAAGCTCTCCAATGTCACCCGGGTAGCGCTGTTCACTGCCGGCACTTGTAGCATTTGTGAGTATCTCTTGAAGCCATAAGCATGTGCTCCAGTATGTTCCACGGACATACTTAGAATTTGAAGTCAGTTCCATACTGATCACTCGCACTCCCCTCCACAGAGAGGGAGATTCGTAGGCAGCCCTGAAAACAGGTGCTGCCGCAGGCCCCTGAGGCTACCTGCGCTGACATGACCCCTCCAGCGGCCCTATGTCAGGTTTGTGTTCTGGGTCAGACTGAAACTGACCCTGAATGCTTCCCTCCTCAGAGAGGGAGACATTGTGCAACCCTGAAAACAGGTGCTGCTGCCTGCGGGTTCTCCATAATACCCGGGCTGATAACTCCCTTCTTTGGAGTATATCATTGTGGGTTTGAACGTTTGAAAAACGTTTCCCATGTAGGAGGGGATCCTCTCC
The DNA here is from genome assembly GCA_035221665.1 of Okamejei kenojei. Taxonomy (NCBI): domain Eukaryota; kingdom Metazoa; phylum Chordata; class Chondrichthyes; order Rajiformes; family Rajidae; genus Okamejei; species Okamejei kenojei. Next base: position 750,202 of record CM069173.1, read on the forward strand.
ATCTCGAAACCTCCTGGCCTGACTCCCGTAGTCCACAGGCCTGACTGTCTTACTTTAGGTTTGTCCCCCTTTCTGGGGACCCACAGCGGTCAGAAAGTGGCTGACCGCTATATGTTGGTGGGTCCCTCCTGGCCTGACCTCCACAGGCCTGCCCCACTGCTATAGGTTTACCCTCTATGTGGGGAACCTCAGCGATCTGGTTATAGCTGGCCCCTGTATGTGGGGGGGAACCCTCCTTGCCTGACATCCTAGACTTTGCCAGCCTGTGGTTCGTTTTACCCCCTACATGGGAACCACAGCCGGCCTGGAAGCAGACGTCCCCTGTAGTCGGGTGCTGAAACCCTGCTGACCTGGCTCACAGACCTTGCTGGCGTGTGGTTAGTTTAACACCCTCCCTAGGAATCACTGCCGGTCTGGAGCAGATGTCCCCTGTGTGTCGGGAAACTCTCCTGGCCAGGCTACAGACCATGCCGGCGTGTGGTAGTTTAACCCCCTTCCGTGGTGCCATAGCCGGCCTGGAAAGCACTGACTGCGATGTCAGTGACTCTGGGGGGGGCATCCAAATGCCGCCGGCTACCCGCACTTCCGCGGTCTCTGTAGCCGGGTTCCCCTCGGTCCCGGTATCCAGGGCCGAGTCCGGGATTCCCCGCGGTCCAAGACAGGTTCCGCGGCCCGTCCGGACTTCGCCCCAGTCGTGCAGGTACCTCTCTGAATAGAGAGTCCTGCAAAAAAGAAAACTGAAGAAACCTGGAAAAAAGGTAACTTACAGTCGGGTTGAACTTACCGCTGTACAGATCGGAGCTGCGGAGTCGGCTCGTTCGCGCTGAGCGGGTAACGTAATGGCGTGCTCAGCAGACTGACGGCCTTCTTCACGTAGTCACTCACGTGACTCCGAAGTATAATCACATGTGGTTAAAGTGCACATTGTCAAATTTTAATAAAGGCCATTTTTATACATTTTGGTTTCACCATGTAGAAATTACAGCAGTGTTTATACACAGTCCCCCCATTTCCGGGCACAATAATGTTTGGGACACATGGCTTCACAGGTGTGTTTAATTGCCTCCTTCATGCAGGTATAAGAGAGCTCTCAGCACCTAGTCTTTCCATCACCTTTGGAAACTTTTATTGCTGTTTATCAACATGAGGACCAAAGTTGTGCTAATGAAAGTCAACAAAGCCATTATGAGACTGAGAAACAAGAATAAAACTGTTAGAGACATCAGCCAAACCTTAGGCTTACCAAAATCAACTGTTTGGAACATAATTAAGAAGAAAGAGAGGACTGGTGAGCTTACTAATCGTAAAGGGACTGTCAGGCCAAGAAAGATCTCCACAGCTGTTGACAGAAGAATTCTCTCTATAATATAGAAAAATCCCCAAACATTTGTCCGACAGATCAGAAACACTCTTCAGGAGTCAGGTGTGGATTTGTCAATGACCACTGTCCGCAGAAGACTTCATGAACAGAAATACAGAGGCTACACTGCAAGATGCAAACCACTGGTTAGCCGCAAAATAGGATGGCCCGGTTACAGTTTGCTAAGAAGTACTTAAAAGAGCAACCGCAGTTCTGGAAAAAGGTCTTGTGGACAGATGAGATGAAGATTAACTTATATCAGAGTGATGGCAAGAGCAAAGTATGGAGGAGAGAAGGAACTGCCCAAGATCCAAAGCATACCACCTCATCTGTGAAACACGGTGGTGGGGGTGTTATGGCCTGGGCATGTATGAAGGTACTGGCTCATTTATCTTCATTGATGATACAACTGCTAATGGTAGTAGCATAATGAATTCTGAAGTGTATGGACACATCCTACAGTATCTATCTCTGTGTAGGATAGTGTTAGTGTGTGTGGATCGCTGGTTGGTGAGGACTCGGTGGGAAGACGGGCCTGTTTCCGCATTGTATCTCTAAACTAAACTAAAGAATGCTGGAGTAACTCAGCGGGACAGGCAGCATCTCTGGAGAGAAGGAATGGGTGATGTTTCAGGTCGAGACCCTTTTTCAGACAAAGCTAAGCTAAAACTGTACATGGACGAGATGAGTCTAGACAAGGTGGTGGTGAACAGCGAGTAGACTCGGGTATGGACAACGTCTAGACGTGGACTTAATGGGGCGCGGAAGATGTCTAGATGGACACGTTGGGGCAGAGACAGTGTCTAGATGGACACAGACGGTGTGTAGATGGACATGACAGGGCACAGACGTCGCCTAGACTGACACGACGGGGCACAGACGGCATCTAGACTGACACGACGGGGCACAGACGCCGTCTAGACTGACACGACGGGGCACAGACGGTTTCTAGATGGACACGAGCGTCCCTACCTCGGTGACGATGGTGGCACTGAACTGGGAGCGGTCGTACACCCACCCGTCGGTACACGGCCGTGTCTCCGCCCCGCTCCCGTTGCCCCGCGTACCGTTGGGCCACAGGAGGTGCCACTGCGGCGCGGTGTAGAGACGGCACTTGTCCGCTCGCCCCTGCTGGTCGACGGGCACATAGAGAGTCACAAGGTCCCCGACCAGAGGCTCCAACGTCACGTTGAGGTTGCGGCCTAGACCAGACCCAGACGGCAGTGGTGGTCAGGGACGGCTGCAACAAAGTTCTGCAGCAGGTTGTGGCTGGCAATGAACAATGCCGGGAAGTCCAGGAGCAAGACATGGACCACTTGGAACCACCCCAAGCCACCAACTATCTCCAGCAAGTCTCCAAACGCCATGGCGCAGGTTGGAGCAGCAACAGTCTGACTCTGGGAGATTCACACAGGGGCTACACTCTATCATTGCTCTGTCATGTTGAGTAATGTTTAACATGCTGATAACAGCAGTTACTTAATAATTCTAAAGCTCTAAACAGTTTAATGAGTTTGGACAGCGGGATAAACGTCCAACATCAATTAAGTTTGGATCTACAAGACGTACAGTGCGCTCCATCATGTTTGGGGCAAAGACCCAGCATTTATTGATTTGCCTCTGTACTCCACAATTTGAGATTTGTAATAGAAAAAATCACATGTGGTTAAAGTGCACATTGTCATATTTTATTAAAGGCCATTTTTATACATTTTGGTTTCACCATGTAGAAATTACTGCTGTGTTTATACATAGTCCCCCCATTTCAGGGCACCATAATGTTTGGGACACATGGCTTCACAGGTCTTTGTAATTGCTCAGGTGTGTTTAATTTCCTCCTTCATGCAGGTATAAGAGAGCTCTCAGCACCTAGTCTTTCCTCCAGTCTTTCCATCACCTTTGGAAACTTTTATTGCTGTTTATCAACATGAGGACCAAAGTTGTGCCAATGAAAGTCAAAGAAGCCATTATGAGTGAGAAACAAGAATAAAACTGTTAGAGACATCAGCCAAAACTTAGGCTTACCAAAATCAACTCTATGGACCGTCATTAAGAATAAAGAGAGCACTGGTGAGCTTACTAATCGCAAAGGGACTGGCAGGCCAAGGAAGACCTCCACAGCTGATGACAGAAGAATTCTCTCTATAATAAAGAAAAATCCCCAAACACCTGTCCGACAGATCAGAAACACTCTTCAGGAGTCAGGTGTGGATTTGTCAATGACCACTGTCCGCAGAAGACTTCATGAACAGAAATACAGAGGCTACACTGCAAGATGCAAACCACTGGTTAGCCACAAAAATAGGATGGCCGGGTTACAGTTTGCCAAGAAGTACTTAAAAGAGCAACCGCAGTTCTGGAAAAAGGTCTTGTGGACAGATGAGATGAAGATTAACTTATATCAGAGTGATGGCAAGAGCAAAGTATGGAGGAGAGAAGGAACTGCCCATGATCCAAAGCATACCACCTCATCTGTGAAACACGGTGGTGGGGGTGTTATGGCCTGGGCATGTATGAAGGTACTGGCTCACTTATCTTCATTGATGATACAACTGCTGATGGTAGTAGCATAATGAATTCTGAAGTGTATGGACACATCCTACAGTATCTATCTCTGTGTAGGATAGTGTTAGTGTGTGTGGATCGCTGGTTGGTGAGGACTCGGTGGGAAGACGGGCCTGTTTCCGCATTGTATCTCTAAACTAAACTAAAGAATGCTGGAGTAACTCAGCGGGACAGGCAGCATCTCTGGAGAGAAGGAATGGGTAATGTTTCAGGTCGAGACCCTTCTTCATTCAAAACTAAGCTAAAACTATACAAGGATAGGACGGGACACAGGCAGAGTCTAGACAAGGTGGCGGGGACAGCGCCTAGATGCAGGTGTGGACTTGATGGGGCGGGGAAGCTGTCTAGATGGACACGTTGACGGCGTCTAGACGGACACGATGGGGCACAGACGGCGTCTAGACGGACAGGATGGGGAACAGATGGTGTCTAGACGGACACGACGGGGCACAGACGGTGTCTAGACCGAGGCGATGGGGACAGACACGACGGGGTACAGACGGCGTCTAGACGGACGCGACGGGGCACAGACGGTGTCTAGATGGACGCGATGGGGCACAAACTGCATCTAGACGGACGCGGCTGGGTACAAACGGTGTCTAGATGGACATGAGCGTCCCTACCTCGGTGACGATGGTGGCACTGAACTGGGAGCGGTCGTACTCCCACCCGTCGGTACACGGTCGTGTCTCCGCCCCGCTCCCGTTGCCCCGCGTACCGTTGGGCCACAGGAGGTGCCACTGCGGCGCGGTGTAGAGACGGCACTTGTCCGCTCGCCCCTGCTGGTCGACGGGCACATAGAGAGTCACAAGGTCCCCGACCAGAGGATCCAACGTCACGTTGAGGTTGCGGCCCAGACGGCAGTGGTGGTCTGGGACGGCTGCAACAAAGTTCTGCAGTATGTTGTTGCTGGCCGTGAAGAGCAGAGGGAAGGACAGAAGCAAGACATGGACCACCTGGTACCTCCCCAAGCCACCAACTATCTCCAGCAAGTCTCCAAACGCCATGGTGCAGGCTGGAGCAGCAACGGTCTGACTCTGGGAGAATTAAGGGACAGAGGTTTCGGGGTAACGTGAGGGGGAACTTCTTTACTCAGAGGGTGGTGGCTGTGTGGAATCAGCTTCCAGCAGAAGTGGTGGAGGCAGGATCGATTTTAACATTTAAGAGTAAAGTGGATAGGTATATGGACGTGAAGGGAATGGAGGGGTATGGTCTGAGTGCAGGTAGATGGGACTAGGGGAAAACAAATGGTCGGCACGGACTGGAAGGGCCGAGTGGGCCTGTTTCCGTGCTGTAATTGTTATATGGTTATATGATTCACACAGGGGCTACACTCTATCATTGCTCTACCATGTTGAGTAATGTTTAACATGCCGATAACAGCAGTTACTAAAGCGCTAAACAAAGTTTATTGAGTTTGGACAGCGGGATAAATGTCCAACATCAGTGAAGTTTGGATCTGCAAGACGTAGGTGAGGCCAAGCTTGGAGTTACGTACTAATAAAGGATCTGTCTTTCTCTGCCTTTAAGAGACGGCAAAGGAGACAAAGACAAGGAAAATGTAGAATAGATCATTGTTAGCAAGATGAAGCGGACAATGAGGGGGTAAAACTTTAATCATGATAACAGTCAGACTGGTGGGAGAACTGTGAAGGGGGAGGGAAGGCAAGGGCTATTTGAAGTTAGAGAAGTCAATGTTCACACCAGTGGGGTGTAAACTGCTCAAGCGAAAAACGAGGTGCTGTTCCCCCAATTTGTGTTGGGCCTCACTCTGACACTGGAGGAGGGCCAGGACAGAAAGGTCAGTGTGGGAACGGGAGGGGGAGTTGAAGTGTTTTGCACTAGTTACAGATACAGGGGTTGGATAGGTTGGGACTTTTTCATTTGGAGCGCCGGAGGCAGAGGGTGACCTTATTGAGGTGTACAAGATCATGAGGGGCTGGGGTAGGTCTGTTTGTTTCCTCACATATATGGAATCGAGGGATACGGGGACAAAGCTACTGATTTTGGATAATCAGCCATGAGAATATTGAATGGCGGTGCTGGTTCGAAGAGCCGAATGTCTTACTCCTACACCTATTTTCTATGTTTCTAAAAGTTGCGTGATAACCAGTCAGCAGAAAGACAATACTTGATTGCAAACGATCCATTTACAGTGTACAGATACATGATAAAGGGAATAACGTTTAGTGCAAGGTAAAGCCAGTAAGGTCCGATCAAAGATAGTCCGATGGTCACCAAGGTTCATCATATCCCTTCGCCTCTCCCTTCCTGCCCTGCCTAGCTTTGTTGAATTGGGTTGGGTTCAGTTCAGTTGGGTTGGGGTGGGTTGGGTTGGGTTGGGCAGAGGAGGTTCACTAAAATGATGGCCGCAGTGTTTTAGTTCCTAGGGTCTCCCCAGCGGCCCAGAGGAAGAATGGAGTAACTCAGCGGATCAGGCAGCATCTGTGGAGAACATAGATAGGTGACGTTTCACAGAGTGCTGGAGTAACTCAGCGGGTCAGGCAGCATCTGTGGAGAACATGGATAGGTGACGTTTCACAGGGTGCTGGAGTAACTCAGCGGGTCAGGCAGCATCTGTGGAGAACATGGATAGGTGATGTTTCAGAGTGCTGGAGTAACTCAGCGGGTCAGGCAGCATCTGTGGAGGACGTGGATAGGTGATGTTTCAGAGTGCTGGAGTATCTCAGTCAACACACTGGACGTCACGGTGGCAAAGCAGGTAGAGCTGTTACCTCACTCCGCCAGAGACCCGGGGTTGACCTCAAGTGCTGTCTGTGTAGAGTTTACATGTTCTCCCCGTGACAGCGATGTTTTTGGTTTTAATCCCTCAACCCCCAAAGGTGAGCTGTAGTTTCACTGGTCCCTGTAGAATGCCCTTAAGGTGGTGAACGAGTGAAGGGGGGATAATGTGAGGGTGAGAGAAGGGGAGGGGGAATGGGGTCCGGGGTGATCGGACTCTGGGCCGGGGTGGCTAGCATGGACTAAATGGCTACACTTCATGCTGATAGAAGATGTCACAACATCAACATTTAGAGGGATTATGGACCAAGTACAGGCCGGTGGGACTAGTGACGATGGGGCATGTTGGTCAGTGTGGGCAAGTTGGGCCGAAGGGCCTGTTTCTGTGCTGGGTGACTCTGTAGCATAAGGGCGGCACGGAGGTGCAGCGGGTAGAGCTGCTGCCTCACAGTGCCACAGACCTGGGTACGATCCTGACTACGGTTGCTGTCTGTACGGAGTTTGCACGTTCTCCCCGTGACCTGCGTGGGTTTTCTCCGGGTGCTCCAGTTTCCTCCCACACTCCAAAGACATGCAGGTTTGTAGGTTAATTGGCTTTGGTATAATTGTAAATTGTCCCTAGTGCGTGTAGGATAGTGTTAGTGTGTGGGGATCGCTGGTCGGCGCGGACTCGGTGGGTCGAAGGACCAGTTTCCGCGCTGTATCTCTAAACTAAACTAAACTCAACTAAATTAAACTATCATCCAGCATCATAAAAACACTTGGGCCAAGCTGGAAAGGTTCACAAGAAACAATAGCAGGAAAAGGCCATTTGGCCCATCAAGTCTGTACTGCCAGTGGGTGAAGATGGCGGAGGATGATGAGCTTTCATCAGACGCTCTGCTCCATCATTGGGATCTGTGTTTCCTGTGGTACAGCCACCTCCCTCTTCCGCATCATTTCTTGCCTTGCTCTGGAAACAAACAAACACGCGTCACAAAATATTCACCTTGCACTTGTTCAAGACGTCGGTGAGGCCACATTTAGAGAATTGTGTTCAGTCTGTGACACCTCCAGATTCAGGGACAGTTTCTTCCCGGCTGTTATCAGACAACTGAACCGTCCTCTCACCAACTAGAGAGCGGACCTGACCTCCCATCCACCTCATTGTAGTCCCTCGGACTATCCTTGATCGGACTTTATCGGGCTTTACCTTGCACTAAACGTTATTCCCTTTATCATGTATCTGTACACTTTGAAAGGATCAATTGTAATCACATATTGTCTTTCCGCTGACTGGTTAGCACGCAACAAAAGTTTTTCACTGTACCTCTGTACATGGGACAATAAACTAAACTGAACTAAAGTTCTGGTGGACACAAAATGTTGGAGGAACTCAGCGGGTCGGGCAGCATCTGTGGAGAGATGGAATGGTTCTCCCTGGCTTGTATGTATTTTTAATTATTCAGAATAAAGTTTATCTTTAGACTTTAGAGATATGGTCAGGTCGAGGGGTGGGGGGGGGAGTGGGAGTACCTCGCACTGCGGGTACCATGTCATCCCGTGCTACCCGCTCCGTGGCCGGATAGTCGGCGATTAAACTGTCTCCCCCACCTGGTTTGCCAGGTGAGGAGGGGGCTGTGGACCCCCAGCAGGACCAAAAACCAGACCTGTCAAAGGGCGGATGAGCTTCTAGCGAGCCAACGGCCATCCACACTTCAGTAGACGTTACGATCACTGTCGTACGTGGCATTGTCAGGCACCGTGCCCAGTGATGTTTTCATCGACGGTGATGATGATGATGATTAGAGATTCTGCGTAGATACAGGCCCTTCGGCCCAATGAGTCCACGCCGACCAATGATCACTCCTAATCCTGCACCTTATGATCCTGGGGTACGGAGGTAAATCGGTCTAATTCCCCCTTCTCGTCTCAGACTATCCCACCCAAGCTTGGCCAAACCTCTCTCCACTGGGCCAGAATGAGGCCATTCGGCCTATCAAGTCTGCTCCGCCATTCAATCATGGAAACATGGACAATAGGTGCCGGTGTAGGCCATTCGGCCCTTCGAGCCAGCACTGCCATTCAGTATGATCATGGCTGATCATCCACAATCAGTACCCCATTCCTGCTTTCTCCCCACATCTCTTGATTCCGTTAGCCCGAAGAGCTAAATCTAACTCTCTCTTGAAAACATCACGGCTGATCTATCTCTCCCTCCGAACCCCATTCTCCTGCCTCCCCAAAACCCCTGACCCCTGTCATTGGAGAAGACAGCAATGTAAAATGGTGGGCACTGGACACACACCTTTTCTCCACCTCCTCAATGGTGTCGGGGAGTGGTTTGTTGAGCGTCTCTGGAAGGCAGCAGGCGGAAGCACCGGAGATGAGGGCCATCGCTCCATAGATGGCCATTGGGAGGAAGGGCAGCTGGTCACCGGCCAGCCTGACCAGCGGAGCGACCATGGCCCCGACCCGAGCCATGGTGTTGACCAGACCCACCCCAGTCTGCCTGTGGGGGATAGTTCACAGGGTCAGCAGTGGCCGCCCCCCCCCCCCCCCCCCCCCCCCCCCCCAGCACTCCAAACACGTGCCGGGCAGGGTGATAGACCGCAGTTTGTAGGTTCATTGGCTCGGCGTAAATGTAAATTATTCCTAGTGTGTGTGTGTGTGTGTGTGTAGGATAGTGTTGGTGTGCTGGGATCGCTGGTCGGCGCGGACACCCTGGGCTGAAGGGCCTGTTTCCGCTCTGTATCTCTAAACTAAACTAAATTAAACTTAACTAAACTTAAATTAACTGAACTGCAGAATTAGCAGAACGAGCTGCCAGTGGAAGCCACAGCAGCCTAGAACTGTACAGCACAAGAACAGGCCCTTCGGCCCACAATGTGCGTGACGACCAAGATGTCATGACCAGCTCGGATCCGTCCGTGTGGGAAGGAACTGCAGATGCTGGTTTACACTAAAGATAGACACAACATGTTGTTGTGTCTCCATAACTTTTGGAAAGAAATCTTTGAAATTTTCTCAAAATTATTGAAAACAAAACTGGACATATATAGAACTGATTATTTTCAGAATAGCAGGAGCCTGCTCTGAGCTATCAATATTTCAAAGACGTTTCCTTAATTATGGCCTGATAATGGCGAAAAAACGTATTCTTAAATTTTGGAAAAATACATCCACCCCAACTCTTAAAATGTGGATCACAAGCATGTCTGAGACGCTACATCTTGAAGATATGAGACTTGTCTTAGCTGGAAAATCAGAGCAATTTTCAAAGATATGGTCTCCTTTCATTGATTCATTACAAGCATAGTATGGTGCATCACAACTCTGGAATTAGACCGACTTACGGACAGGGTGACGGGTGTGGGGAGAAATAACGCAGGTATATCAACCCTTTTTGGTTTTTTTCTTTTTTCGTTTTTGTCTTTTTATTTTAAGTTTTTACTTGGTAGTTTGGGAGTTCTATTCTTACACATTCACTTTCTTTCTTTCTTGCTCTTTCTATTTCATCTTTGTTAAAATTAAAATGGGAGCTGTACAATAAATGTATTATGTCATATGCCGCGATTTATACTTTTGTACACTGCCTCTAATAAAAATATAAATAAAAATTTTTAAAAAAACATGCTGTAGACTGGGTGACGGAGGGGATGTGGGCGAGGGGGAGATGGAGGGATAGAGAGGGGGGACGGGGGGAGCCTCACCTGATAACAGTGGGGTAGAGTTCGCCAGCGTGGAGGAAGCAGCAGGCAAAGGCCGCGGACAGACAGCCCTTCCCGAAGGCGGATAAGCCAGTACGCAAGGCCCGCAGCTCTGCGGCGAGACGGAGAGAGGCCGTGAGGACACGCACACCGCAGCCGCCGAGCGGCACAGCGCGGAAACGGGCCCCTCCGCCCAACCTGCCCACGCCGCCCAACGCACCCCATCTACGCCAGTCCCACCTGCCCACGGTAGACCCACATCACCACACCGCGCGGTGACAGGCCCTTCGGCCCAACCTGTCCCTGCTAACCAACATGCCCCATCTCTACAATAGCTCCATTTTCCTGTTGTTGACCCATATCTCTCTCCACAGATCACCCCTCTTCCTCCTGTGCTCCAAGGAATAGGGTCCCAGCCTGCTCAACCTCTCCCTGTAGCTCGCACCCTCTAGTCCCGGCAACATCCTCGGTAGAGGAACTCCACTCCTACCTTCAGGGATGAAGATGTTGATGAGTATGACTATGCCGGCCATGATCAGGGTGGAGGCCTGGGAGAACCTGCGTCCGATGTAGCTCATGGTGCAGAAGCCCACCAGCTTGGCTGGGATGTCCACCGCCCCGAAGATCAGCTGGATCAGGTAGGCATCCACCCCAAAGCCCTGCAGGTCGATGGCCAGACCGTAGTAGCAGAAGCTGGTGGAGAACCTGCAGACGGTGGAACCAGCGGTCAGACTCCGTGCTTTTTTTTTGCTTTTCCCCTTAAAAAAAATTTTTTTTTTAGGGTCTACCTCTTAACCCCCTTATGCTAATTCTTTGATCAAGGGTTTCTTCTCCCCTTTGGCACGCTGTTTCACTCTTTTCACCTATTTCACTCTTTTTTTCTTTTCTTTTAAAAAAGATTTTAAAAAAAGATTCCGTGCATCAACGCCCAACGCCCAGCTCCCCACTGAGACACCAGAGACTGGTAGAGAGAGACACAGAGAGTGCTGGAGTAACTCAGCGGGTCAGGCAGCATCTGTGGAGAACAGACTGAAGAAAGGTTCTGACACCTATTCTTTATCTCCAGAGATGCTGCCTGACGCGCTGAGTTTCCAGCACCCTTGGTTCCAGAGCCTTTCTATATTATACATTGTGCCAGATCCACACAGGTCACGGTCTCCGGGAAAACGACACGATGGCGCAGCGGGTAGAGCTGCTGCCTCACAGCGCCAGAGACCCAGGATCCATTCTGACTACGGGTGCTGTCTGTACGGTGTTTGTACGATCTTCCCGTGACCTGCGTGGGTTTTCTCCAGGCGCTCTGGTTTCCTCCCACACTCCAAAGACGTGCGAGTTTGTAGGTTAATTGACTTGATGTAAGTGTAAATTGTCCCTAGTGTGTGTGGGATAGTGTTAGTGTGCGGGGATCACTGGTTGGCACGGACCCGGTGGGCCGAAGGGCCTGTTTGCGCGCTGTATCTCTAAACTAAACTTATGTAATCTAAACTCAACTCATTAAACTAATTAAAGATAGCGGAGTCAGGGGAAATGGGGAGAAGGCAGGAACGGGGTACTGATTGGGGATGATCAGCCATGATCACATTGAATGGCGGTGCTGGCTTGAAGGGCCGAATGGCCTACTCCTGCACCTATTGTCCGTTGTCTATTGTCAAAGCGTGACGGTGGTAGCTCAGGGGGAGGAGGCAGTTACCAGACCAGCGAGGAACAGATGGTTGTTCTGCGTAGGACGGGCGTCTTGAGCAGATCCAACACACCAAAGGTCTGCTTGCTGCTCCTCAGCTCCGCCTGCATGTTGGCCTCCACCATCTTAGGGAACACAGACACAACACGGTAAGAACAAGAGACACATGAACGGCAGCAGGTACGATAAAACTTTATTGATCCCCAGAGGGAAATTAATCTGAAGATTAACTTGTGCAAGAACACAACTTGCATTACCAGGAAGGTAGACAAAAGTGCTGGAGAAACCCGGCGGGTCAGGCAGCATCTATGGAACAAAGAATTAGGTGACGTTTCAGGTCAAGACCCTTCTTCAGACTGACCAGGATGTTGCCAAGACCAAAGGGTGTGAGCTACAGGGAGAGGTTGAGCAGGCTGGGTCTCTATTCCTTGGAGCGCAGGAGGATGAGGGGTGATCTTATAGAGATGTATAAAATCATGAGAGGAATAGATCGAGTAGATGTAGAGTTTTTTACCCAGAAGGGTGTGTTTGCACGCTGTATCTCTAAAGTAAACTGAACTGTTACTGAAGTCATTCCCACAGAGTGATACAGCATGGAAACAGGCCCTTCGGCCCAACATGCCCACACCGAGCTGACCTTCAGGGAGGTGCGAGTGTGTTGGTGTGAGTGCGAGTGTGTTGGTGTGAGTGTGCGGTGTGGGTGTGAGTGCGATGTGTGAGTGTGAGTGTGGAGTGTTGGAGTGTATGTGGTGTGATGGGATGTGAGTGTGGTGTGTGTTGGTGTGAGTGTGTGGTGGGTGGAGTGGTGATGCAAGAGTGTGTGAGTTGGAGGTGTGTGTGTGTGGGGGGACACTTACAGCGACGGTCAGCTCCCTCCCCTGCTGGCTACGGCCGTTGAGATTGGCCACTCGTCTGAGATGTTTCAGGGCCTTTTCGGGCTTGTTCCTCATCACCAGCCAGCGGGCCGATTCAGGGAACCACCTGCAGACAGGGAAATCAGCACAACATCACCACTCACGCAGATGGGCCGAAAGGCCACTACCTCCCACCACTTATAAAATCACAAGAGGAATAGATCGGGTAGACGCACAGAGTCTCTTACCCAGAGTAGGGGAATCGTGGACCAGAGGACACAGGTCTATATCTCTTGTTTCCCTCTCCCGACTCTCAGTCTGAAGAAGGGTCTCGACCCAAAACGTCGCCCATTCCTTCTCTCCAGAGATGCTGCCTGACCCACTGAGTTACTCCGGCTTTTTGTGTAAACCAGCATCTGCAGTTCTTTCCTACACAATGGGCCGAATGGCCTAATTCTGCTCCTATGTCTTATGAACATGGTCCAAACACAGGCAGGTGGGACTAGTGTAGATGGAGGATCTTGGTCAGCATGGGCAAGTTGGGCCGAAGGGCCTGTTTGCACTCTGTGTGACTATGATTCTCTGACAGGTGCTAACAGCTATACCTGTGACCCTCTCCCCCTTCCACTCCCAGTGTATCTGAATCCCCCCCAATCTAGTTTAGTTTAGAGATACAGCGCAGAAACAGGCCCTTCGGCCCACCGAGTCCGAGCCGACCAGCGATCCCCGCACACTAACGCTATCCCACACACACCAGGGACAATTTACATTTACACCGATGCCTACAAACCCACACGTCTTTGGAGTGTGGGAGGAAACTGGAACACCCGGAGAAAACCCACGCAGGTCACGGGGAGAACGATTGAACCCGGGTCTCTGGCGCTGTGAGGCAGCAGCTCCACCCGCTGTGATACACGAGCCCCCCACCCCAATGTATCTGAGACGCACCCCTATTATTTTATCTCGGACCCCCACCCTCTTCCCATGTGTCTCCGTATCCCACCCTCGCCGTGCCGATCGGTGTTTACCAGGAGTACAGGAAGCAGAGGAACGATGGGAGAGTGATGGCCAGATGTAGCCAGTGGTAGTTGCGGATGAGGTAGGCGACTCCGGGCAGCAACAGCTGGCCAGCTGTGTACGTGTAGCTGCAGAAGGTGGCGACGGACGTACGGATTTTGGTGGGGATCCACTCCAGACCTGTGGTGGCGGTGGGGCAGGGGGGGAAGAGAGGGGGCGGCACAGGTGAGCTGACAACACGGCAGGAGACCATCGGTTAAACCCCCCCCCCCCCCCCCCCACCTCCAAACCCCCGACCGAGGAGCCGCAAGTACATGGAAAGGGCAGGTTCGGAGGGATATTGACCAAACGCAGGCAGGTGTGACTGGTGTAGATGGCTGGGAATGATTTAGAAGGATATAGGAGAAATGTGGGCAAGTTGGAGTAATGGATAGCATAAGTCTGGTTTGGAGGCATTTGGGCCAAACGTGGGCAGGTGGGACTAGTGTAGATGGATACGAAAGGTTTAGAAGGAAGACAGACACAAAAAACTGCAGTAACTCTGTAGGTCACGCAGCACCTGTGGAGAAACTGGATGGCTGACGTGTCCAAGTCAGTGCATTGTTTTAAGGCAGAGATAGATAGATTCTTGATTAGTATTAGTACGGGTGTCAGGGATTATAGAAACATAGAAAATAGGTGCAGGAGGAGGCCTTTCGGCCCTTCGAGCCAGCACCGCCATTCATTGTGATCATGGCTGATCGTCCCCAATCAATAACCCGTGCCTGCCTTCTCCCCATATCCCTTGACTCCACTGGCCCCTAGAGCTCTATCTAACTCTCTCTTAAATCCATCCAGTGATTTGGCCTCCACTGCCCTCTGTGGCAGGGAATTCCACAAATTCACAACTCTCTGGGTGAAAACGTTTTTTCTCACCTCAGTCTTAAATGGCCTCCCCTTTATTCTAAGACAGTGGCCCCTGGTTATGGGGAGAAGCAGGAGAATGGGGTTCGGAGGGAGAGATAGATCAGCCATGATTGAATGGCTGAGTAGACTCGATGGGCCGAATGGCCTAATTTTGCTCCTATCACATGACCTTATGAGACGGGATGATTAACACCTGCCCTCCCTGTGTTCGCTATCTCGGGTGTCCTTCTCTTCCTCGCACCCCCCCCACTTCCACGATCGGGAGCAGAGGTCTCACGTACACAGGCACAGGGTGTTGAGACTGATCCCCGAGAGTGCCATTCCGGACAGGAACCTCCAGAAGCAGAAGAGTGGGAAAGAGGTGGAGAACGCTCCACAGGTCCCCGACACGGCCAGCTGGAAGTGGGACCAGAGCAGCAAGGTGCGCCGGCCATACCTGGAACACACAGAGACGTCACACCTGGCCCAGCATCACGGTTACCATTCTCACCTGTACAGGTATCATTCTCACCTGTACGTGTATCATTCTCACCTGGTCACAGGTGTCATTCTCACCTGGTCACAGGTACACGCACACGCACTGCTTAATTTAGTTTTAGATACAGCACGGAAACAGGCCCCTTCGGCCCACCGTGTCCGCGCTGACCAGCGATCCCCACACACAAACACTATCCTATATACAGTTTACACTTATACCAAGCCAATTAACCTACAGGTGTACGTGTAAACTGTCCCTAGTGTGTGTAGAACAGAGTTAGTGTGTGGGGATCACTGGTCAGTGTGGACGCGGTGGGCCGAAGGGCCTGTTCCATGATGTATCTCTAAACTAAGCTAAGTGTTGAATGTTTCACCAATCCAGCTGAGCTTCTAAACAGGAGAGTTGATCTTTGTATCACGGAACAGTGAATTCATCTGATATTGGCTGTTCAATTGTTCATTGATCATTCAGTTTTATCTTACACTAGACTAAGTGGGACCCGTTGGGTCCCATGTTCACACGGGTCCCTCAACGCAATATACCACCTCACCACCAATTCCAATATTGGTGGCCAGTGTGGGAGGGGCGCTTTCTGGAGCGCTAGTATGGGTGTTGTGGGCTGAAGGGACTGGTTTCCAGAGGGCTAGTATGGACATTGTGGGCCGAATGGATTCTTGGGCTGGCGGCTCAGTCACTCAAACCTGTTGTGCTGGCAGCTCACTCACTCGCGGTTGGTGGGCTGGCAGTTGACTCATGGCTGTTCCTTGAAATTCCATTTCAAGCAGGGTGCAAGGCCACCAAATTCATAGAAACATAGAAAATAGGTGCAGAAGTAGGCCATTCGGCCATTCGGGCCTGCACCGCCATTCAAAATGATCATGGCTGATCATCCAACTCAGTATCCCGTACCTGCCTTCTCTCCATACCCGTTGATCGCTTTAGCCACAAGGGCCACATCTAACTCCCTCTTAAATATAGCCAATGAACTGGCCTCAACTACCTTCTGTGGCAGAGAATTCCACAGATTCACCACTCTGTGTGAAAAATGTTTTTCTCATCTCCGTCCTACAAGACTTCCCCCCTTATCCTTAAACTGTGACCCTTTGTCCTGGAGTTCCCCAACATCGGGAACAATCTTCCTGCATCTAGCCTGTCCAACCCCTTAAGAATTTTGTAAGTCTCTATAAGATCCCCCCTCAATCTTCTAAATTCTAGCGAGTACTTGCCGAGTCTATCCAGTCTTTCTTCATGTGAAAGTCTTGACATCTGTCTAGGAATCAGTCTGGTGAGCCTTCTCTGTATTCCCTCTATGGCAAGAATGCCTTTCCTCAGATTAGGAGACCAAAACTGTACGCAATACTCCAGGTGTGGTCTCACCAAGACCCTGTACAACTGCAGTAGAACCTCCCTGCTCCTATACTCAAATCCTTTTGCTATGAATGCTAACATACCATTCAGTTTCTTCACTGCCTGCTGCACCTGCATGCCTACTTTCAATGACTGGGCACCCAGGTCTCGTTGCACCTCCCCTTTTCCTAATCGGCCACCATTCAAATAATAGTCTACTTTCCTGTTTTTGTCACCAAAGTGGATAACCTCACATTTATCCACATTATACTGCATCTGCCATGCATTTGCCCACTCACCCAACCTATTCATGTGCAGTTTCATACCATTTCAAGCAGGGTGCAGGACCACTAAAGACAGCGAGTCATGACCTCTCCCCCCTCCATCTTGCAGAGACTGGGCCACACCCACACTTCTGGGTTTTATAGTCCCCTCCCACCAGATGTGGCATGGCCTTCATGGCGTGATTGAC
The DNA here is from genome assembly GCA_035221665.1 of Okamejei kenojei. Taxonomy (NCBI): domain Eukaryota; kingdom Metazoa; phylum Chordata; class Chondrichthyes; order Rajiformes; family Rajidae; genus Okamejei; species Okamejei kenojei. Next base: position 767,313 of record CM069173.1, read on the forward strand.
AGGAGAGAGAATCTCAACATTTTTTAAACACTAATAATTCTTTTATTTTTCATCGATGGGAAAAGTCCTCGGCACCTGATGAGCGGAGGGGGACCCTGAGTAAGGTGGCCAAAAATCACAGCCGTATGTGGTAGCGTTTTTTCTAAACTCCATATAAAGCACAAACAGGAAGTGGTCAAGATTAGCCTTTTAATTATATAAAAAGAAAGGTAACTTTAATTAGGCAAGGAAACTTTAATTAGGCAAGGCAACTTTAATTAGGTAAGGCAACTTTAATTAGGCAACACAGCTTTAGCATTTCCAAACCAAAGGCAACACAGCTTTAGTATTTCCAAACTATATTTTCAAACCACATTAAGGGCACTGAATGGTCAGTAAAACCACTCACAGTTTAGTAGACATGTGTTCAGTGTTATTCACAGCTCAGACATGACCCTCTCACTCCCCCATCTTGCAGAGACTGACTGAGGCACTCAACGCTTCTGGGTTTTATAGTCCCTCCGGAAGAGGCGTGGCCTTCAGGAGAAAGAACCTGAACATTTTTAAAACACTAATAACTCTTTTATTTTTCATCAATGGGAAAAATCCTCTTGTCCTGCGCAGCGGGGGGGGGGGGGGGGGGGGGGGGGGGGACTCTGAGTAAGATGGCCAAACATCACAGCAGTATGTGGCATCGTTTTTCTAAAATCAATATACAGAACAACAGGAAGTGGTCAAGATCAGACTTTTAGTAATATAGATTAGGCCGTTTGAGGTCCAAGTAACAAACTTTCACAACACGTCCCATATTTTGTTAATCATAGGAGCAGAATTAGGCCATTCGGCCCATCAAATCTACTCCACCATTCAAATATGGCAGATCTATCTCTCCCTCTTAACCCCATTCTCCTGCCTTCACCCCATAACCCCTGACACTCGCACTAATCAAGAATCTATCTATCTCTGTCTTTAAAATATCCATGGACTTGGCCTCCACAGCCGTCTGACTAAAGAAATTCCTCCTCATCTCCTTCCTATAGGAACGTCCTTTAATTCTGAGGCCGAATGGACTCCCCCACTCCCTCTGAAGAAGCATCTCGACCTGAAATGTCACTCATTCCTTCTCTCCGCAGATGCTGCCTGACCTGCTGAGTTACTCCAGCACTCTGTGTCTGTCGAGCTGAGACGTTGACCGTCTTCGGCTGCCGATTTGGACGGCTCATCCGGAACATCTTACCTGTCGGAGAATCTCCCGAAAATGACGGAGCCGGCCAGAACTCCGGCCATGTAGAGAGACTGCACCAGGTGTCTCAGAGCGTGGCGCTCACAAACCAGGTCCCACTGTCAATGCAAGGAGTCAGCATCGTCACGGAGATGTCCTCTCCTCCCGTCCCTCCACATCACCCCCACATTGACCACTGGTCAGTCAATGCCACCGCTCAGTGCCAGTGATGGTCATCACTCACACGAGCAGAATCAGAATCGTGTCCTTCTAGACGTCCTCTAGACGGACATCACGGGGCACAGACGGCGTCTAGACAGACATGACGGGGCACAGACAGTGCCTAGACTGACATGACGGGGCACAGACAGTGTCTAGACGGACATGACGGGGCACAGACATCGTCTAGACGGACACGATGGGGCACAGACGGTGTCTAGACGGATACGATGGGGCACAGACGGCATCTAGACGGACAAGATGGGGCACAGACACCGTCTAGACGGACACGACGGGGCAGACGGCGTCTAGAGGGACACGACGGGGCAAGATGGCGTCTAGACGGGCACAGACGGCGTCTAGACGGACACAATGGGGCACAGACGGTGTCTAGACGGACACGACGGGGCACAGACGGTGTCTAGACGGACACGACGAGGCACAGACGGTGTCTAGACGGACACGATGGGGCACAGACGGTGTCTAGACGGACACGACGGGGCACAGACGGCATCTAGATGGACACAATGGGGCACAGACGGTGTTTAGACGGACGCGATGGGACACAGACGGTGTCTAGACTGACACGAGCGTCCCTACCTCGGTGACGATGGTGGCACTGAACTGGGAGCGGTCGTACTCCCACCCGTCGGTACACGGCCGTGTCTCCGCCCCGCTCCCGTTGCCCTGCGTACCGTTGGGCCACAGGAGGTGCCACTGCGGCGCGGTGTAGAGACGGCACTTGTCCGCTCGCCCCTGCTGGTCGACGGGCACATAGAGAGTCACAAGGTCCCCGACCAGAGGCTCCAACGTCACGTTGAGGTTGTGGCCCAGACCCAGACCCAGACGGCAGTGGTGGTCAGGGACGGCTGCAACAAAGTTCTGCAGCAGGTTGTGGCTGGCCATGAAGAGCAGAGGGAAGGACAGAAGCAAGACGTGGACCACCTGGAACCTCCCCGCGCTCCCCACCGCCTCCAGGATGACCTCAAACGCCATGGCACCAACTGGACCTTAGCTCCTGGCACGTCCTAGTTGGGCTGGAGAGACCTGCGACTTGCAACACACCGGGGCATTTGCCAGAGTCACCGACACATCACCTGGGGACAGCACAAACACAACTCATTGCCACAGACGGCTGTGGAGGCCACATCAATGGGTAAGGCAGAGATAGATCGATTCTTGATTAGTACGGGTGTAGAGGCAGGAGAATGTGGTTAGGAGGGAGAGATAGATCAGTCATGATTGAATGGTGAAGTAGACTTGATGGGCCGAATGGTCTAATTCTGCTCCTAGGAATTATAGTCCAAGGTTTACAAGAACCTTCCCAGGAATGAGTGGGTTAACGTACGATGAGCGTTTGTCGGCACTGGGCCTGTACTCGAGTTTAGAAGGATGAGGGCGGTGAATCTGTGGAATTCATTGCCACAGACGGCTGTGGAGGCCACAAGTCAGTGGATATTTTTAAGTTCCTTCCAAAAGGAACGTCCTTTAATTCTGAGGCTGTGCCCCCACTAGTGGAAACATCCTCTCCACATCCACTCTATCCAGGCCTTTCACTATTCAGTACGTTTCGTGACGTGTGGGTTGTGGCATCGGGAGATCGCGGGTCCCTGGTGGGAGACCGCTTTTTGGAGCTCCCGCGGTAGCAGCTTCTCCCGCCCGAGTCGCGGGGCTGAAAACAACCCGGAGCGGGGCCCGACATCACTCGGCGGGAGTTTGACTTGCCATCGCCCGTCGGGGGCTTTAACATCGGGAGAGCAGGGGAGAGACAAGACTTTGCCTTCCATCACAGTGAGGAGGAGATTCACTGTGATGGATGTTTGTGTGAATTGAGTTGGTTGTGTGTCTTGTAAAATAGTTTCTTCTTTTATGGCTGCAGAAACCATTGTTCCTAACGGATAAATAAAGTTCATTATATTGTAGGTTAATTGTCTTGGTGTAAGTGTAAATTGTCCCCAGTGTGTGTAGGATAGTGTTAGTGCGCGGGGATCGCTGGTCGGCACGGACTCGGTGGGCCGAAGGGCCTGTTTCCATGCTGTATCTCTAAACTAAACTATTCTGCACACGATGTTTTCAGTGCTGTCAACTATTTTGTCAAGTTACAACCCGATTTCACCATTCGTATAATCTGTGTCCTGGACTATACATGATAAACATTTATCAAAGGGCAGTGCAAACAGAAAGACATAGACGTCAGGTAGCTTTGAACAAATATTGGAGATTTTGGTTTAGTTTAGAGATCCAGCGCGGAAACCTTCGGCCCATCGGGTCCGTGCCGACCAGCGATCCCCGCGCACTAACGTTATCCTACACACCATGTGGACAATTTACACTTGCACCAAGACAATTAACCTACAATATAATGAACTTTATTTATCCGTTAGGAACTATGGTTTCTGCAGCCATACAACAAGAAGAAACTATTTTACAAGACGCACAACCAACTCAATTCACACAAACATCTGCGTTTCGTGACGTGTGGGGTGTTCACAACCTACAAACCTGCACGTCTTTGGAGTGTGGGGGAAAACAGGAGCACCCAGAGAAAACCCACGCAGGTCACGGGGAGAACGTGCAAACTCAGTACAGACAGCACCCGTGGTCGGGATTGAGCCCCATGTAAAAGGTTTTGTTGCGTGCTAACCAGTCAGCGGAAAGACAATACATGATTACATAGACGATACATGTTAGTGCGCGGGGATCGCTGGTCGGTACATGATTACAATCGAGCCATCCACAGTGTACAGATACATGATAAGGGAATAACGTTTAGTGCAAGGTAAAGTCCGATCAAGGATAGTCCGAGGGTCTCCAATGAGGTAGATGGAAGGTCAGGACCGCTCTCTAGTTGGTAAGAGGACGGTTCAGTTGCCTGATAACAGCCGGGAAAAAACTGTCCCTGAATCTGGAGGTGTGCGTTCGTTTTCACACTTCTGTACCTCTTGCCAAATGGAAGAGGGGAGAAGAGGGAGTGACCAGGGGTGAGACTGGTCCTTGATTATGCTGCTGGCCTTGCCAAGGTCAGTGTAGATGGAGGCGATGGAAGGGAGGTTGGTTTGTGTGTGTGATGGTCTGGGCTGTGTCCGCGACTCAGTTGTAGACCGCATTGGCAGAGGTATATGGACACACTGATCTGTTCTGTATTCATGCCTACAATACCCTGTTGTGCTGCAGCAAGCAAGAATTTCATTGTCCTATCTGGGACACACGACAATAAACTCTCTTGACTTGACTTGAGAGGAGCTTTGGAGATAACGCGAGCGAGGGCGAGGTTGGCGGTGGGCACTTACCTCACGTCCTCTCCCTGAGAGTGGACACAGCAGCTGCCCGTCCGAGGATGTGACTCGTGGAGCGACACAGCTGATGGAGTGGAGCCGCGGCTGGACCATGGACCTCGCAGCCAACGCGGGCAGCAATACGTCACCTTTTGACCAGGGTAAACGGACAGGAGGTGTCGGCCCGGAGTGCGGTCGTCCACAGGGCCTTCACAAGCACGGGAGCAAGTCAACAACAGCTCGGACATTCACCCAGGAAAAGCTAACGGCAGCTACAACAACTTTAAACCCAGCCCTGACCGGGCCGACTGATACAAAGCATTTCATCACTGTGGAGAAACAAGCAACTGCAGAGGCCGGCTGGCAGAAAAAGACACAGAGTGCTGGAGTAACTCAGCGGGTCAGGAGGCATCTGTGGAGAACATGGATTGGGTCTAAATAAGGGTCTCAACCCGAAACGTCACCTATCCATGTTCTCCTCAGATGCTGCCTGACCCGCTGAGTTACTCCAGCACTCTGTGAAACGTCACCTATCCATGTTCTCCTCAGATGCTGCCTGACCCGCTGTGTTACTCCAGCACTCTGTGAAACGTCACCTATCCATGTTCTCCACAGATGCTGCCTGGCCCGCTGAGTTACTCCATTCTTCCTCTGGGCCACTGTGGATCTCCACTGCCCTGCTGGGGAGACCCTGGGAACTAAAATGCTGTGTCCATCATTTTAGTGAACCTCCTCTGCACCCTCCCCAACCAAATTCAACTCAACCCAACCCAACCCAAACCAACCCAACTCAACTCAACCCAACTCAACCCAACCCAACCCAACCAAGCTAGGCAGGGCAGGCAGGGAGAAGTGAAGGGATATGATGAACCTTGGTGAGCCTCGGATTATCCTTGATCGGACTTTGCTGGCTTTACCTTGCACTAAACCAGGGATGGGGAATCTTTTCATGTTGGAATGCCGCATTGCTAGCTGTAATCTAACAAGGCCGCTTCCAAGAAACTTCAATTAGATATACTTCAAAATGTACATTATTTTGTAAAAATCTAACTACTATGTACTAACTTCAAGAAGATGAATATAGTGTTAATTCTAAAGTCAACTAACCTTTTAATTACTTTGCTTTTTGTGGGAAAGCATTTGACCATTTGGTTGCAACATGGAGGTACGCAGTTTCAGCTGATCTTCTAGATGGGTATCCGTCATTTGTGACCTTAAGGTTTGGGTTAGGTAGGAGAATGTAGATTTGCAGCAATAAGTGGTTGAAAAGCAAGAAAGCATTTTCCGTGCGTGTTGCCGAAGACGTGGGTATCTACTGCATTTTTCCATATTTCAATCGGATCTTTCTCAGCATCAAATAAGGTAATCTTCTGAGAACTCAATCAATTCCATCTGTAGTTCTTTAGGAGCCTTGGAGACATCATAGGTGAGATTGAAATGCTAATTTGAGTGTGATGTCATGATTCTCATCTTCGGTGAACTTCAGTGGAATTCTTTGCCATATTCGGCTGTGGAGGCCAAGTCAGTGGATATTTCTAAGCAGATTAACACTACCCTACACACACTAGGGACAATTTACAATTGTACCAAAGACAATTAACCTACAAAACCTGCACGTCTTTAGACTGTGGGAGGAAACCGGAGCACCCGGAGAAAACCCACACGGGTCAGGGGGAGAACGTGCAAACTCAGTACAACACCCATAGTCAGGATCGCACCCAGGTCTGTGGCGCTGTGAGGCAGCAGCTCTACCCACTGAACCTTTTATTGTACTTCTTTAATTAATAAGTCTATAACAGCTGTGTATTCTTCAAATGATTTGCATAAATACTCCTGCTCATCAATGACCTTCGCTAACGGGAAAATGTTCGTCCAAAATTTCATTTTGAAGAAGTAGTTTTGAAAAAAGATAGCTTTTTTCGAAATGCTTGGATTTTTTGCCACATATCATATATATATATATATATATATATATATAGACTTTACCTTGCAAAGAAACATTCAAATCATTTTGCTTCGACATTGTATCACACAGAAATACAGTATTTCTATAGAAATCTTCTTTCAATAATTCACATTGCTGATACTGTTCTTCATGAAATTTTTGTTTTTTTTTAATATTTATTTTATTAGTACAAGGAGAAAGTAATCGACATAACAATTATACAATTTTCGTACAGCTTCAGTTTTAACATTTTATAAACTAATAAGTAAATCGGAAAAAAGAAAAAAGGAAGAAAGTAAGTTTATTGGCCAAGTATTCACATACAGGGAATTTGCCTTGGTGCTCCGCCCACAAGTAACAACACGACATACAGTGACAGTTACGAATGACTCGGAAAACACTAAACATTAATAATAATAAAACATTAATGATAAAACACCATTGATCAAGCATGTGAACCAACAAAATACCAGACCAAAGGGAGGCGACAGATTTTTGGCTGTTGAGTAGAGCAACTACTCGTGGATAAAAACTGTTTTTATGTCCGGCTGTGGCAGCTTTGTCAGTCCGGAGTCGTCTTCCAGAGGGAAGTGATTCAAAGTGTTTTAGCCAGGGTGAGAGGGGTCAGAGATGATCTTGCCCGCTCGCTTCCTGGCCCTTGCAGTGTACAGTTCGTCAGTGGAGGGAAGGTTGCAGCCAATAATCTTCTCTGCTGATCAGACGATTCGCTGCAGCCTCCAGGTGTCGTGCTTGGTGGCTGAGCCAAACCAGACCATGATGGAGAAGGTGAGGACAGACTCTACGATGGCCTGGGGCAATGATGGTCCAATTGAAAAAAAGAAAGAATTTTGAAAAAGATATGAAAAAAGAAAAACCCCAGAACTAACGAAGAAGTGAAAAAAACAGCAGATATATATCCCACTACCTTCCCTACGCCCACTCACCCGAACCCTAGTGTCGGTTTTGAATTTGTGTTGTTGAAGAAATTCAATGAAAGGAGACCATATTTTGGAAAATTGATCTGATTTGTCAGGCAAAACAAGCCTTATTTTTTCTATATGTAGTGTCTCGGTCATTTCTGTCCTCGATCCACCTCTTCACTGTGGGGACTGTTATCATTTTCCAGAATTTAAGTATAAGTTTTTTCGCAGTTATTAAACCATAGTCAAGGAAGCGTCTTTGGAGTATCGTTAACTTCGGGCAGCCCTCTGACACTCCTAATATTATTAATTTTGAATCTGACTCCAATTGAGTTTTAAGTGTTTTAAAAATAATATTGAATATTTCCATCCAGACGTGTTTTTGTTTATACAGGATACAAAAGTATGAGTTAGGGTGGCTTCTTAGAAGTTACATTTATCACAGCAAAGGGAGACAGTTGGGAAGAACTTGTTCAATTTGGTCTTTGAGTAGTATAACCTATGGAATACTTTGAATTGTATCAGGCAATGCCTGGCATTTAAAGAACAGTAATGTATGTATAGTAGGCTTTCCTCCCATATATCTTTTGAAATGGGTCAACCCAGCTCGTCCTCCCATGCTCGCCTATAAATCTCAGAGGGTGGGGTGTCAATATTTAAGAGAGTGATATAAATGTAAGATATTAACTTACTTGTATCGGCATGTCTATTCAAACAATCATCGAATATATCTGGACCCATAAGAGGACAGTCTTGTGTATATGTTTTCACATAATCTTGGAATCTAGGTCTGTGGAATTCTCTGCCTCAGAGGGCGGTGGAGGCAGGTTCTCTGGATGCTTTCAAGAGAGAGCAAGATAGGGCTCTTAAAAATAGCGGAGTCAGGGGATATGGGGAGAAGGCAGGAACGGGGTACTGATGGGGATGATCAGCCATGTTGGTGCTGGCTCGAAGGACCAAATGACCTACTGCACCTATTGTCTATATCTAAAATAATTGTTGGCGTTCAATTGATATTTCTCCTGTAGTTCTTGAAAAGAATCGAGAGTCCCCTTCTTATAGAGATCTCCCACAGTATTGATTCCCATTGAACAAACACTCTATCTAAAGTGGACTGTTTAAACAAGGGATTATTTGCAATAGGAAGAAGGAGATACATGTTTCTCAATTTAAGACTGAGTTTCAGCTGTTTCCAGATACGGATAGTACTATGTATTATCGGATTTTGCTCATACGCTGACTTATTCAAATGTATTGGAGATAGGAGGATCGAGCCTATACTAAAAGGCAAAAAATCTTCCCTCTCCATTTTTAACCAATTTACATGTTGACATGTATCGTCCAACCAGAAAGTTATATTTGTAATATTAGTTGCCCAGTAGTAAAAAAGAAAGTTGGGTAGAGCTAATCCTCCATTTTCTTTGGATTTACACAAATGTCTTTTATATATTCGGTGGGTTTTGTAGTCCCAAATAAAGTTAGTGACAATAAAATCAATTTTTTTTTTTTTTTTTAAAGCTTTTAGGGAGATATATCGGTATTGTTTGGAATAAGTATAAAAGTTGCGGAAGGAAGATCATCTTTATGGCATTTAATCTACCAATAAGGGAGATAGGAAGTGTTTTCCAAAATTGGATGTGGGCATACAATTTAGTGATTCATGATGGGAAGTTTATTTTAAACAAAGGGGAATACTTTCTAGTCACGTAAATTCCAAGATATCTAAACTTTTCAGTAACGATTCTGAAGGGAAATTGTTGGAGTTGCGAAGGGTCTTGATCTTTTATTGGCATGATTTCACTTTTATTCCAATTAATTCTGTATCCAGAAAAATAACCAAATTGTTCTATAATGTTTAATACATTTGGAATACTAACTTGGGGGTTAGTAATGTATAAAAGTACATCATCTGCATACAACGAACTTGTCAATGTCAACAACATATCAATCTCAACAACTTGTCAATTTCAACGGCTTGTCAATTTCAACAACTTGTCAATTTCAACGGCTTGTCAATTTCAACAGCTTGTCAATTTCAATGGCTTGTCAATTTCAATAACTTGTCAGTTTCAATGCCTTGCCAATGTCAATGGCGCCTGCATTGTAACTGGTAGCCTGTGTTCTTAAATAGACATATGTATGAAGGAAGTACAGATGCTGGTTTAAACCGAAGATAGACACAAAATACTGGAGTAACTCAGCGGAACAGACAGTATCTCTGGAGAGAAGGAATGGGTCTCGACCCTTATTCAGACAGTCTCGCCCTGAAACGCCGCCCATTCCTTCTCTCCGGAAATGCTGCCTGTCCCGCTGAGTTACTCCAGCGTTTTGTGTCTGTCTTCTTAAGACAGTCGGTTATGACTGAATGTGTTAGTCAGTCTATAATAATGAGGGTTGACTGTGTATCAGTCAGTGTTCACACGTCTGTGTCTCCTCTCACTTCCCTACCATGTACACCAACATTTCTGTAACCAATGATTAAAGCACGAGTGGAAACTCTCCAAAGTGCTGTTGAACATGAGATTACTGAGGCGATGTCGGAAGTACAAATTGAAAGATATGCTTAATTCTGATGTACCTTTTCAAATGTGTTCATGATTTTTAACATGCGGCACGGTGGCGCAGTGCCAGAGACCCGGGTTCCATCCCGACCAGGGGTGCTGTTTGTACTTTCTCCCTGTTACAGCTTTGGTTTTCTCCGGGCGCTCCAGTTTCCTCCCACACTCCAAAGACGTGCGGGTTTGCAGGTTAATTGGCTTGGTGTAAATGTAAAAATTGTCCCTCTTGCATGTAGGGTAGTGTTAGTGTGCGGGGATCGCTGGGCGGAGCGTACTCGGTGGGCCGAAGGGCCTGTTTCTGCACTGTATCTCTAAACTAAACTAAGAGCTAAAAGTCAGTTTGAAGGGTCTCGACCCGAAACATCACCCATTCCTTCTCTCCTGTCCCGCTGAGTTACTCCAGCAGTTTGTGGTTATCTTAGATTTAAACCAGCATCTGCCGTTCCTTCCTGCACAAAACTAGGAGTTGCCCTCTCCTTTCCTGGAATAAGTTGTCCCGTGAGCGAGGGAGTTGGCGGATTAGTCATTGGTCGTGCCTGACCCGGCCTTTCTCAACCATAGCATTGAGTGTCACTGATCACTGACCCATCAAAATAACACAGTCATCCTGAACACACTCTCTCTGCCTCTTTAGCCTTTACTTCAGATCAACTCTACTGGCCAAGATACCTACCTGAGCTCCTTCCACCATTTGCAGGTAGCCCGCAGCCCTTAAATAAGGATTGGATTAAGGATTAGAAATTCCTGGACCAGTGCACAGGGCATGAGCTTAGTTACAGCGCGGAAACAGGCACACCGAGTCATTCTCATCCTTAATGCTAGCTGTCACAACTCAATGCCTCTTAGTACAGGTCATGGTGTCAGAGAGGCACCCAGCAGGGAAACAGGCCCTTCGGCCCAACCTGTCCATGCTGTCCAAGGTAGTCAAAAATGCTGGAGAAACTGAGTGTGAGGCAACATCTCGACCTGAAACGTCACATATTCCTTCGCTCCATAGATGCTGCCTCACCCGCTGAGTTTTTCCAGCAATTTTGTTTACCTTCGATTTTTCCAGCATCTGCAGTTATTTCTTAAACATACTGTCCAAGAACCACTTGCTTACATTTGGCCCATATCCCTCTTTTCCAGAGAGAGTTAGATTTAGCTCAAAGTATAATGGGGAAAAAGCAGAAACAGGTTACTGATTTTGGATGATCAGCCATGATCATATCGAATGGCGGTGATGGCTCGTAGGGCCGAATGGCCTATTCCTGCACCGATTTTCCATGTTAAACCTTAGACAGGCACAAAATGCTGGAGAAACTCAGCAAGTCAGGCAGCATCTTTCATTTCAGTTTAGTTTAGCGGTACAGCGCAGAAACAGGCCCTTCGGCCCACCGAGTCCGTGCCGACCAGCAATCCACGCACACTAACACTATCCTACACACACTGGGGACAATTACACTTACCAAGCCGATCAACCTACAAACCTGCACATCATTGGAGAGCGGGAGGTAACCAGAGCACCCGGAGAAAACCCGCGCAGGTCACGGGGGGATTGACCGACAGCGCCCACAGTCAGGATGGAACCCGGGTCTCTGGCGCTGCATCCTCTGTAAGGCAGCAACTCTACCGCTGCGCCACTGTGACCACCCTTGATCCTTTGACTTGATGGGCTGAATGGCCTAATTCTACTACTATCACTTATGACCCTATGGCCTTATACATGCACGATGTACACTCACCCCATCTCACTGAAGTCCATATATATTGCTGGTCAATCACTACCTCCTAAGCATCATGGGCAGTATGGACAATGTGGGCCGAAGGGCCTGTTCCTGTGTTGTACATTTCTATGTTCCCAATCTTTTAATAACATCATCATCTATTTACTTGCTGGTTACACCTTTGGCCTGGAATTTGAAGAGTTGTACTGAAGAGCGGAAAATAATTTTGTTCACTATCTACGCGGCTCAGAGGTCAATGGACAATGTGTAGGAAGGAACTGCAGGCGCTGGTTTACGCCGGAGATAGAAGCAAGATGCTGGAGTAACTCAGCGGGACATGCAGCATCTCTGGAATGGGTGACGTTTCGGGGCGAGACTCTTCTTCAGACTGAGAATCAGGGGACCGGGGAAGGGTGAGGTGTCTGAAGCAGGGTCTCGACCCAAGACATCACCCATTCCTTATTTCCAGAGATGCTGCCTGTCCCGCTGAGTTACTCCATAGTTAATGGATAACGTTCCACGTGGTCACCGATACAGGATCATTAACCAACCATTTCATTAATTGTCAGTGAAGCCTCTCCACACAAGTATTCTGCAGCGATGGCGTTTGGAGACTTGCTGGAGATAGCTGGTGGCTTGGGGAGGTACCAGGTGGTCCACGTCTTGCTTCTGTCCTTCCCTCTGCTCTTCATGGCCAGCAACAACCTGCTGCAGAACTTTGTTGCAGCCGTCCCTGACCACCACTGCCGTCTGGGCCGCAACCTCAACGTGACATTGGATCTTCTGGTCGGGGACCTTGTGACTCTCTATGTGCCCGTCGACCAGCAGGGGCGAGCGGACAAGTGCCGTCTCTACACCGCGCCGCAGTGGCACCTCCTGTGGCCCAACGGTACGCGGGGCAACGGGAGCGGTGCGGAGACACGGCCGTGTACCGACGGGTGGGAGTACGACCGCTCCCAGTTCAGTGCCACCATCGTCACCGAGGTAGGGACGCTCGTGTCAGTCTAGACACCGTCTGTGCCCCGTCGTGTCCGTCTACACACCGTCTGTGCCCCGTCGTGTCCGTCTAGACGCCGTCAGTGCCCCGTCCTGTCTGTCTAAACACCGTCTGTGCCCTGTCGTGTCCGTCTAGACGCCGTCTGTGCCCCGTTGTGTGCGTCTAGACATTGTCTGCCATCACCGTGTCCATCTAGACATCATTCGCGCCCTTTCAAGTCCGCGTCTAGACGTTGTCTGTGCCCCGTCGTGTCCGTCTAGATGCCCGTCTGTGCCCCGCCGTGTCTGTCTAGACGCTGTCTGCCATCACCGTGTCCATCTCGACATCATTCGCGCCCCTTCAAGTCTGTGTCTGGATGCTGTCCATACCTGCGTCCAGACGCTATCCCTGTCACTTTGCCTGGACTCCGTCTGCATCCCAACCCACCCGTGTATAGTTTTAGCTTAGTTTAATCTGAAGAAGGGTCTCGACCCGAAACGTCACCCATTTCTTCTCTCGAGAGATGCTGCTTGTCCCGCTGAGTTACTCCAGCATCTTGTGTCTATCTTTAGTTTAGTTTAAAGATACAGCGCGGAAACAGGCCCTTCGGCCCATCAAGTCCTCCCCAACCAGCGATCCCCGCACACTAACACTAACTTACACACACTTGGGGCAATTGCCAATTTACAGAAGCCAATTAACCTATAAACCTGCGCGTCTTTGGAGTGTGGGAGAAAACCCACGCGGGTCATTGGGAGAACGTGCAAACTCCGTACAGACAGCACCTGTAGTCAGGATGGAACCCAGGTCTCTGGCGCTGTGAGGCAGTAACGCTACCCGCTGCGCCACAGTGTCTAAGCCAGAGATAGATAGATTCTTGATTACTACAGGTATCAGGGGTAATGGGGAGAAGGCAGGAGAATGGGGTCAGGAGGGAGAGATAGATCAGCCATGATGGAATGGCGGAGTAGACGATGGGCCGAATGGCCTAATTCTGATCCTAGAACCTTTGAACTTTATGAACCAGCCACTGATACTGTCCCTGTGGTCACTCCCTCAGTGATGATTGCTCGCGCGCTTGTTCACAAGTTATAGGAGTAGAATTAGGCCATTCGGCCCATCGAGTCTACCCCGCCATTCAATCATGGCTGATCTCTGCCTCCTCATCCTATTCTCCTGCCTTCTCCCCATAACCCTTGACACCTGAACTAACCAGAAGATAACTAAAAAGACAATACGGGGAGAAAAGATGAGATACGAAGGTAAGCTAGCCAAGAATATAAAGGAGGATAGTAAAAGCTTCTTTAGGTGTGTGAAGAGGAAAAAATTAGTTAAGACCAAAGTTGAACCCTTGGAGGCCGAAAAAGGAAATGGCAGATGAATTTAACAGGTACTTTGGATCTGTCTTCACTCAGGAGGTCACAAACAATCTTCCTGATATAGTGGCCAGAGGATCTGGGGTGACGGAGGAACTGAACGAAATCCACATTAGGCATGAAATGGTGTTGGGTAAACTGATGGGACTGAAGACTGATAAATCCCCAGGGCCTGATGATTTGCATCCCAGGGTACTTGAGGAAGTGGCTCTAGAAATCGTGGATGCATTGGTGATAATTTGCCAATGTTCTATAGACTCAGGATCAGTTCCTGTGGATTGGAGGGTAGCTAATATTATCCCACTTTTTAAGAAAGGCGGGAGAGAGAAAACGGGGAATTATAGACCAGTTAGCCTGACATCAGTGGTGGGGAAGATGCTGGAGTCAATTATAAAAGATGAAATACCCGCACATTTGGATAGCAGGAACAGGATCAGTCCGAGTCAGCATGGATTTACGAAGGGGAAATCATGCTTGATTAATCTTCTGGAATTTTTTGAGGATGGACGAGGGAGAGCCAGTGGATGTAGTATACCTGTACTTTCAGAAAGCATTTGATAAGGTCCCAAATAGGAGATCAGTGGGCAAAATTAGGGCACATGGTTAGAAAATTGGTTGACAGACAGGAAACAAAGAGTAGGGATTAACGGGTCCCTTTCAGAATGGCAGGCAGCGACTGGTGGGGTACCGCAAGGCTCGGTGCTGGGACCACAGCTATTTACAATATACATCAATGATTTGGATGAAGGGATTCAAAGTAACATTAGCAAATTTGCAGATGACACAAAGGTGGGTGGCAGTGTGAACTGTGAGGAGGATGCCGGGCAACTTGGACAGGTTGGGGGAGTGGGTAGATGAATGGCAGATGAAGTTTAATGTGGATAAATGTGAGGTTATCCACTTTGGTAGGAAAAACAGGAATGGTAGTTTACTTTCTAAATGGCGTTAAATTGGGAAAAGGGGAAGTACAAGGGGATCTGGGGGTCCTTGTTCATCAGTCTATGCAAGTAAGCATGCAGGTACAGCAGACAGTGAAGAAAGCGAATGGCATGTTGGCCTTTATAACAAGAGGAGTCGAGTATAGGAGCAAAGAGGTCCTTCTGCAGTTGTACAGAGCCCTAGTGAGACCACACCTGGAGTATTGTGTGCAGTTTTGGTCCCCTAATTTGAGGAAGGACATTCTTGCTATTGAGGGAGTGCAGCGTAGGTTTACAAGGTTAATTCCAGGGATGTCATATGCTGAGAGAATGGAGCGGCTGGGCTTGTACACTCTGGAGTTTAGAAGGATGAGAGGGGATCTTGTTGAAACACATAAGATTGTTAAGGGTTTGGACACGCCAGAAGCAGAAAACATGTTCCTGATGTTGGGGGAGTCCAGAACCAGGGGCCACAGTTTAAGAATAAGGAGTAAGCCATTTCGAATGGAGATGAGGAAACACTTTTTCTCACAGAGAGTTCTGAGTCTCTGTGGAATTCTCTGCCTCTGTGGAGTTCTCTGGATACTTTCAAGAGAGAGCTAGATAGGGCTCTTAAAGATAGCGGAGTCATGGGATATGGGGAGAAGGCAGGAATGGGGTACTGATTGGGGATGATCAGCCATGATCACATTGAATGGCGGTGCTGGTTCGAAGGGCCGAATGGCCTGCTCCTGCACCTATTGTCTATTGTCTATCTGTGGCTTAAGCCTCTGCCTTGTGTTCCAGTGGGACTTGGTGTGTGAGCAGAAGGCTCTGAAGAGGATGGCCCAGTCTATCTACATGGCTGGACTGCTGATTGGAGCCATTGTACTGGGCAGGCTCTCCGACAAGTAAGTCCAGCACCGCCCAGCGTGCTGAAGCCCCTTCCCTTTCATGGAGTGGGACAGCATGGAAACAGGCCCTTCAGCCCAACTTGCCCACACCGGCCAACATGTCCCAGCTACACTAGTCCCACCTGCCTGTGTTTGGTCCATATCCCTCCAAACCTGTCCTATCCGTGCACCTGTCTAACTGTTTCTTAAATGTTGGGATAGTCCCAGCCTCAACTACCTCCTCTGGCAGCTCGTTCCATCCACACACCACCCTCTGTGTGAAAAAGTTACCCCTCAGATTCCTATTAAATCTTTTCCCACTCTGGAACTCAAACTATAATGCTTCGTGACGATAGACACAAAAATCTGCAGTAACTCAGTGGGTCAGACAGCATTTACAGTAGTTTAGTTTAGAGATACAGCTTAGAGATACTTGGAAACAGGTCCTTCGGCCCATCACGTGTGGGAGGATCCTGCACGTGTGGGAGGAAACCGAGGCCTCGGGAGAAAACCCACGCCGGTCACGGGGAGAATGTACAAACTGCGTACAGCCAGCACCCGTAGTCGGGATTGAACCCGGGTCTTTGGCGTTGTGAAGCAGCAGCTCTACCCGCTGCGCCACCGTGATGACTCATTATAGTTCATTTAAAGTTCTAGGAGCAGATGTAGGACATTCAGCCCATCAAGTCTACTCAACAATTCAATCATGGCTGATCTATCTCTCCCTTCTAACCCCATTCTCCTGTCTTGTCCCCATAACCCCTGACACCCGTACTAATCAGTAATCTGTCTATCTCTGCCTTAAAATTATCCACGGACTTGGCCTCCACAGCCACCTGTGGCAAATAATTCCACAGATTCACCACCCTCTGACTAAAGAAATTCATCCTAGGTAGATAAAAATGCTGGAGAAACTCAGCGGGTGAGGCAGCATCTCTGGAGCGAAGGAATAGGTGACGTTTCTGGTCGAGACCCATCCTTCTCTCCACAGATGCTGTCTGTCCCGCTGAGTTACTCCAGCAGTTTGTGTCTATCTTCAGTGTAAACCAGCATCTGGTTGATATCTCATCAAGGGATATGGGGAAAAGCAGGAACGGGGGTACTGATTTTGGATGATCAGCCATGATCATAAGGAATGGTGGTGCTGGTTCGAAGGGCCGAATGGCCACCTCCTGCACCTATTGTCTATTGTTTAAGAAAGAACTGCAGATGCTGAAAAAAATCGAAGGTAGACAAAAATGCTGAAGAAACTCAGCGGATAAGGCAGCATCTATGAGACCCGAAACATTACCTATTCCTTCGCTCCATAGATGCTGCCTCACCCGCTCAGTTTCTCCAGCATTTTTGTCTACCATTTATTGATCAGTCATGATCATATTGAATGGGGGTGCTGGATTGAAGGGCCAAATGGCCTCCTCCTGCACCTATTGTCTATTGATCAGCCATGATCATATTGAATGGCGGTGCTGGATTGAAGGGCTGAGTGGCCTCGTCCTGCACCTGTTGTCTATGTTTCTAAGTGCAGTTCTTTCCTACATGTGTGTTTGTTGTTGTCAGGTATGGCCGCCGCACTTTACTGCTGTGGTCCAGCTTGCTGGCGGCTGCCGCAGGCACGTGCTGCATGTTCTCCTCCTCCATCGCCCTCTTCTGCTTCTGGAGGTTCCTCAGCGGCATGGCCATCTCAGGGGTCCTCGCCAACACATACATCTTTGGTGAGTGAGTCAATCCTCCTCTGGAACTTTTGGGGGTTTGCTTCAAGTCCCAATGGAAGCTCGCAGATCCTTCATTCATGTCCATCGACAGTAGACAATGGGCGCAGGAGTAGGCCATTTGGCCCTTCGAGCCAGCACCGCCATTCAATGTGATCATGGCTGATCATCCACAATCAGTACCCCGTTCCTGCCTTCTCACCATATCCATTAACGCTGCTATCCCTAAGAGCCCTATCTAACTCTCTCTTGAAAGCTTTCAGAGAACCGGCCTCCACCTCCCTCTGAGGCAGAGAATTCCACAGATTCACAACTTTCTGTGATAAAACGTTTTTCCTCATCTCCGTTCTAAATGGCTGACCCCTTATTCTTAAATTATGGCCCCTGGTTTGGTATGAATGTAAAATTGTCCCTAGTGTGTGTAGGACAGTATTAGTGTGCGGGGATCGTTGGTCGGCACGGACCCGGTGGGTCGAAGGGCCTGTTTCTGCGCTGTATCTGTATATTAAACTAGTGTGTGAACGGGTGATCGCTGGTCGACGCTGATACGGTGGGTCGAAGGGCTTTTTCCACGCTGTATCTGTATATTAAACTAGACTAAACTTTGTCATTGCCCTGCAGCTGCTGAATCGATCCCAACTCGGATCAGAACGGGGGTGGTTACAGCCATGAATTATACCTACGTGTTCGGACAGCTAATGTTGGCCGGACTGGCGTTCCTTATCCGAGACTGGCGCTGGCTTCAGTTCGCCGTGTCCCTGCCTTACTTTGTCATCTTCCTTTACTCATGGTGAGCGATCTCCAGGGATGTGTGGGAAGGAACTGCAGGTGCTGGTTTAAACCGAAGATAGCCACAGAATGCAGGAGTAACTCAGAGGGTCAGGCAGCATCTCTGAAGAGAAGGAATGGGTGACTTTTCGGGTCGAGATCCTTCTTCAAACTCGACCCAAAACGTCACCCATTCCAGAGATGCTGCCCGTCCCGCTGAGTTACTTCAGCATTCTGTATCTATCTTCGGTTTAAACCAGCACCTGCAGTTCCTTCGCACATAGATAAAGTTCTATCGTGTCGTGTCATGCCACAGGTGGTTGTCCGAGTCTGCGCGCTGGCTCATCATGAACAAGAAGACTGAAGCCGCCCTCAAGCAGCTCCGGCGGATGGCCAGAATAAACGGCAGGCGGGCGGAGGGGGAAAACCTCACCACTGAGGTATGTGGACAGGAAGAATTACTTGCCCCTGGTGTTTGGCCCGTTGTCGGGGTGGGAATTTGCAACTTTCACGCGGTCCGCCCTGTGTCGACGAATGCAATCAACGCGGCTTGCACAATTAAATAAGATCAAATAGAACAAGTTGTTCTACAACTGTAGGCTGTACACGCCATAGGCAAGAAGAAGAAGGCTCCTTCGTTGGAATACCGAAGGGCCTGTTTCCGAGCCGTACAACTTGGACAAGAAAAGCTTTTCACCGTGACAACAATGAACTAAACTAATGTAAAAATTCACTTAAAAAGATAGACAAAGTACAAATTCTTAAGACCATACAAAGCTTAAATTTAATGTCTGACGGGTGTGGACCTAGAGACCCAGAGGCAAGTCTGAATCTCCAACGTCTGAATCTCCAACAGCACGCACACAGAGTAATACCAGAAAACCGGAGTTTATATACCTACAGACATAAAACCAATTGCATGATGTAATGTACCTGGAACTATCAGCACCTCCAAATATGGAGTTGCTTTTCACTCTTTGCCAAAAGTCAGTCATCCCAGTGGCATCCTCTGGCCCCTTCTTATCTGATTAACCTCTTCAACTTACATAAAAAAACTTGTAAGAGAGCTGTGAACTATTCAACATGTTAAAACAAACCTTGTCATGATAATTTTTTTCCAAATCCCATCATGCAATACAATTGGCTTTTTACACCAGGAAAGCTTAAATATGACAACATGACAACAATCAATTAACAACTAAATCCTTCACTGAAATGGTGTATTTATCTAACGGCAACTTATTATTCTACTGGTGGGTTTTTTGTGAGACGTGTGTTTACAATTGCTAGGAACGCCTGTCGGCTCATCGAGTCTACTCTGGCATTCAATCATGGCTTATCTTCTCAACCCCATTCTGCTGCCTTCTCTCCTCCCTCCCCACACCTCCCTTTCCCCTCCCTCTCTCCTCCCTCCTCTCCCCCTCCCTTCCCTCCCCTCCTCCCTCTTGCCGAGTTACAGACAATAAGACGCCTTTGAGCCTCGTACAACTTGTCATCTAGCTGTGTGTCACTGTCTGTAACTCGTTATCTCCGAGCCCACAGCCAACAGTGGCTGATCTATCTCTCCCTCCTAACCCCATTCTCCTGCCTTCTCCCCATAACCCCTGACACCCGCACTAATCAAGAATCTATCTATCTCTGCCTTAAAAATATCCACTGACTTGTGGCCTCCACAGCCGTCTGTGGCAAAGAATTCCACAGATTCACCGACCTCTGGATAAAGAAATTTCTCCTCATCTCCCTTCTCCCGGTTTTCTCCGGGTGCTCCGGTTTCCCCCCACATCCCAGAGACGTGCAGGTTTGTTGGTTAATTGGCCCTCTGTAAATTGCCCCCAGTGTGTAGGGAGTGGATGAGAAAGTGGGATAAGATAGAACTAGTGTGAACGGGTGAGCAATGGTTGGCGTGGACTCGGTGGGCAGAAGGGCCTGTTTCTATCTTAGAAAGGATCTATCATAGTCGCTGTCCCTAAACGAAATAAAACTAAACTTGGCGGGAATGGACAATTACAGAAGGCCAATCACCCGTTTACGCTGGTTCTGTGTTATTCTATTTTCTCATCCACTCTCTACATACTGGGGGCAATTTATAGAGGGTCGATTAACCTACAAACCCGCACGGCCTGAGGGTGTGGGATGAAACCAGAGCACCCGGAGAAAACCCACGCAGGTCACAGGGAGAACGTTCAAACTGCACACAGACAGCTCCCGAGGTCAGGATCGAACCCGGGGTCTCTGGCACAGAGAGGCAGCAACTCTACCCTCTGTGCCACCATGCCACCCACAACAAGTGGGCCGAAGGGCTGTTTCCGTGCTATGACTCTGTGGCCTGTGTTTTGTAGATTATCAAAGCAAAGATGGAAGATGAACTGTCGAACGCCAGAGACTCTCACAGTATTCTAGATCTCTTCCGGACTCCTGGAATGTGCAGGATTACCTGTTGCTTAATAATTGTTTGGTAAGCTGCTAGTTACTGACTGATCGCTGCTGGGTGTTTAGTAGGTGACGTGAACGAATCAACAGGAAGAAAGGGAAGCGCCAGAAAGAGAAAGAAAACCACTCTGGCAGACGGGCTTTCATTCTGATAAGTGCGAGGTGCTGCAATTTGGGAAAGTCAAACCGGGGCAGGACTTTCACGATGAACGGCAGGGGCCTGGAGAGAGGTGTAGAGCAGAGAGGTCTGGGACTGCAGGTACACCGCACACCTGAAAGTGGTGTCACAGGTAGATCGGGAGTGGTGTACAGCAGAGAGGTCTGGGACTCCAGGTACACTGCTTACCTGAGAGTGGCGTCACAGGTAGATCGGGAGTGGTGTACAGCAGAGGGATCGAGGAGCACAGGTACACTGCTCACCTGAGAATGGCGTCACAGGTAGATCGGGAGTGGTGTACAGCAGAGGGATCGAGGAGCACAGGTACACTGCTCACCTGAGAGTGGCGTCACAGGTAGATAGGGTGGTGTAGAAGGCTTTGGGCACACTGGCCTTCTTCAGTCAGGGGATATTCATAGAGTCACGGCAACAGGCCCTTTGGACCAGGCCGATCAAGATGCCTCATCTACACTAGTCCCATCTGCTTGTGTTTGGCCGACATCCCTCTAACCCTTTCCTGTCCATGAATTGAGTGTAGAGGTTGGGATGTCATGTTGCACTTGTTCAAGGCATTGGTGGGGATGAGCCAAGAGTGCCGTGTTCAGGTTTTGGGTCACGCTGCTATGGGAAGGATGCCTTCAAGCTGGAAACAATCTGGAGAAGATTCATACGGATGGAAGCCGGGCCTCTGGTGCTGTGAGACAGCAGCTCTAAAGTTGAGCCCACTGCCCAGTCCATCACCGGCTCTGACCTCCCCACCGTCGAAAGGATCTATCATAGTCGCTGCCTCAAAAAGGCAGCCAGCATCATCAGAGACCCACACAATCCTGGCCACACACTCATCTCACCCTGCCATCGGGAAGAAGGTACAGGAGCCTGAAATCTGTAACGTCCAGGTTCAGAACTGCTTCTTCCACACAGCCATCAGGCTATTAAACACAACATCAAATATGCTCTAAACTGCAAAAGACTATATTATTACTGCACTAAATTTGTTATTTATGGAACTTGTTTCTCTCTTCCCCCGTTATATACAATGTTTAAATATTCACATATTCTGTTGTGCTGCAACAAGTAAGAATTTCATTGTCCCATCCTAAACATCATATATCATATCATCATTGAGTTGGGGGCTATGTGTCAGTGGATAGGGCAGCTATGGGGTAAAAGGAGCTAATGAATAAAACATATATAGTATCAAGGGGGGTAGTTAGCGTGTGGGCGGGGTAGTTAGTGCGTGTGACGCCGCATGCCGCCCCCCTCAGTCCCCCCTCCCCCACAACTACACGTTGGGGGAACAGACCCAACGGGTCTGCACTTGGTCTAGTATGACAATAAAACTCTCTTGATCTGCTGCGCCACGGTGCCATTCTGTACTGTAATGTTTGTCCTTTGTCTCCCGTCTGACAGGTTTTCAATGAGCTTCTCATATTACGGGTTGTCGATTGACTTGCAAGGGTTTGGTGTCGATATCTACCTGATCCAGGTCATCTTTGGAGCCGTGGACATCCCTGCAAAGTTGATTGGTTACATCTTCATGAGTTACATCGGCAGAAGGTTCACACAAAGCTTCTCCCTCATCATGGCCGGTTGCATTATAGTCACTAATATCTTCCTCCCTCAAGGTAAGGAACAGTTCCCTACACCAACACAGTTATTTTGGCACCAGGCCAGACCATCCCACAAACCAACCTCCCTTCCATTTTGTGTCGGAAAGAACTGCAGGTGCTGGTTTAAATCAAAGTGCTGGAGTAACTCAGCAGTACAGACAGTATCTTTGGAGAGGAGTGGGTGACTTCAGACCTGAAGATGGGTCTCGAACCGAAACGTCACTCATTCCTTCTCTCCAGAAATGCTGCCTGTCTTGCTGAGTTACTCCAACTTTTTGTGTCTATCTGCCTACCATCGCCTCCATCTAAACCTCACGCTGCCTCGGCAAGGCCAGCAGCATAATCAAGGACCAGTCTCACCCTGGCCACTCCCTCTTCTCCCCTCTCCCATCAGCCAAGAGGTACAGAAGTGAGAAAACGAACACACACCTCCAGATTCAGGGGCAGTTTCTTCCCGGCTGTTATCAGGCAACTGAACCATCCTCTCACCAACTAGAGAGCGGTCCTGAGTGCCCCACAGACTATCTTTGCTGGCTTTATCTTGCACTAAACGTTATTCCCTTACCATGTGTCTGTACACTGTGGACGGCTCGATTGTAATCATGTATTGTCTTTCCGCTGACTGGTTAGCACGCAACAAAAGCTTTTCACTGTACCTCGGTACATGTGACAATAAACTAGACTGTAAAGTGTACTGCGTGCAGTTCTTGTCGCCCCCATTACAGGAAGGATGTGGGGGCTTGGGAGTCGGTGCAGAGGAGGTTCACCAGATCGCTGCCGGGATTAGAGGGTTTCAGCTACAGGGGGGGGGGGGGGGGGGGGGGGGGGGGGGGGGGTTGAGCAGACACGGACTGTTTTCCCTGGACACCAGAATTTGAAGGGAGACCTGATAGCGGTATTGAAAAATTATGAGAAACATAGATAAGGTCGACAGTCAGAACCTTTTTCCCAGAACGGTAAAATTAAAACACTAGAGGGGGAAACTTTAAGATGAGAGGGGGAAAGCTTAAAGGGGATGTGCGGGGTAATTTTCTTTCACACGGAGGGTGGTGGGTGCCTGGAACGTGCTGCCGGGGTGGTGGTGGAGGCAGATATTGTAAATAAGCAATTCACAAACTCTTAAAGTGTGCAACATCTTTTAATGATAGCACAGGGTATTAGATACATCCTCAAGCACTGGCTACATTCTTCTACTGAACTGTACCCAGGAAGGGGAAGGCGTTATGATTGATGTTAACTAGGCGGGGTTAATGGTACTGAGGTAACTATGTTATTGGTTGCATATATAAACCATCTACAGATATGATAGTGGCCTTTATGAGGCCTTTAGATAGGCAGATGGAATAGAGGGATCTGGATCATGTACAGACACATGAGATCAGTTTAATGGCAGAATGCTGCAGGGCCTGTTCCTGTGATGTACTGTTCTATCTCCCAGGGCAGCAATGGTAGAGTTGCTGCTTCACAGCGCCGCAGACCCTGACAGGGTTCAATCCTGACTGTGGGTGCTATCTGCACGGAGTTTGCACGTTCTCCCATATTTCTTTTTTTAATTTGTTTAATGTTCTTCATTTTTATTAAAAGCATATGTACAAATAGTAATAAACAACAAATTGGTTACAAAGTTCTTACATAGCTTCAATTTTTTAAAGTTTTTTTTTAAAGAAAAGAAATAAAGAAAGAAAGAGATAAGAGAAACTATAAACTAATAGAAAGAAAGAAAGCTAGAAAGAAAGGAGATTACAAATATAAAGATTGTGGAGATAGATCCGGGAGATGTTTAGTTGTTCATCCAACCCTAAACTCAAGTTGTGACTTTAATCTTGTTTAAAAATTCAATGAATGGAGACCATATTTAAAAAAATAGTTCTGGTTTGTCAATTAAGACAAATCTTATTTTTTCCAAATGCAAGGTCTCGGTCATTTCCGTAATCCACGTTTTAATTGTGGGGGTTGCTGGTTTTTTCCAGAATTGAAATATTAATTCTTTCCCAGTTATTAAACTGTAATCAAGAAAGTGTCTCTGGCTTATCGTCAAGTTTGTGCCATGTTCTGATAATCCTAATATTATTAATTTTGGATCTGGGTCCAGTTAATTATCAATAACTTCAGAGATAATTTTTAAAATGTCCGTCCAAAAATGTTGCATTTTTATACAAGTTACAAAAGTGTGAGTTAATTTGGCTTCTTGAAATTAACATTTATCACATAGGGAAATACCTGGGAAGATCCTGTTTAATCTTGTCTTCGAATAGTGTCATCTATGTAATATTTTAAATTGTATTAGGGAATGTCTAGTGTTTAACGAGCAATGATGTATATATTGTAAACTTTCATCCCATGTGTCTTTCATTGTGGGTTGACCCAATTCATCCTCCCATGCTCGTCTATATGACTGATGACGGAATGTCAGTATCTAAAAGCGTATTATAAATATAAGATATTAGTTTATTTGTATTGGGATGTTGGTTCAGACATTCATCAAGGATTTCTGGACCTCTAAATCTATAATTTTGTGTATGTAATTTTACATATTACACGTTAATAATTTTTTTAGATATTTACAACTTAGAGACGATGTAAAATCTCCCATATTTCTGAGGCAGAGATTGATAAGATTGTAGATTACTATCGGGCAGCCTGGGTTATGGGGAGAAGGCAGGTTGAGATAGGAGTTGAGGGCAATGATTGAATGGCAGCCTATCTGATGGAGCTGAATGTCCTCATTGTGCTGCTGTAACATGAACTATGTGCTGTTCCGCTCTGTTGCAGAGATGCAGACCGTACAGATGTTGCTGGCCGCAGTGGGCAAGGGGTGTCTGGCAGCAGCTTTCAGCTGCGCCTTCCTGCACACTGCGGAACTCTTCCCGACCGTGGTTAGGTGTGTACCCACTGTGACGGCTGCTCGGACCGGACCGCTCAATCAAATCAATCAATCAACTCAATCGATAAATGAATGAGTCTCTGGCGCTGTGAGGAAGCAACTCTACCGCTGGGCCACTGATGCTCAGAGCACTTGAATCTGACGAATGCGCTATCTATTGTCCCTGCCCCCACCATCGCCCGCTGCCAGTGCCGTCCCGGCACCTACGTGCATGTTTTGTGTTTGTTCAAAGTGAAGGTGCAAAAATACTCAAACAGTCAAAAGAACGAACAATCACTTTGTTGTCACATGAGGCACGTCACAGTGAAGTTCACTGTTTTAAATACACATGGTATGCAAACAGTCACCAAGCAAAGGGCACCAACACAGATACAAGGTATCCCGTGCCAGCTCCTCCTTTCTTGTTCCCCACCCACCCCCCTTACCCTTCCTCTTCCTCACAGCGTTCCCCCCATTCCCCGCCCCCCATGGGATACTTTGGTCTCCCCCTCCCCCCACGGCGGGCTCCTCTTGGTTCCTGGCCGTGCATCCTCCTCCGGCTCCCATGTGTCCAGGTACAATCCCCTGCAGGGGGCAGCACAGTTGCGCAGCCCACACCGTCCCAGAGACCAGAGTTCGATCCTGCCTTCCCTCGCCTCCTCCTCTCCGCTTCAATCATGATTTATTTTTATGTTCTTCCTGCCCAATCTCACGTTTTACTCCATTTGTCAACTTCTTGCTCCCTGACCTTTAGGCTTCGGAGATACAGCGAGGAAACAGGCCCTTCGGCCCACCGAGTCCACGCTGAACCACGGGGGGGGGTGCGATCACCTCACCCTATCACATTAGTTTAGAGATACAGCGCGGGAATAGGCCCTTCGGCCCTCAGAGTCCTTGCTGACCAGCGATCACCCCGTACACCAGCACTATCCTACACATTAGGAACATCACGATTTTACCAAAAGCCGATTAGCCTACACACACAGTGTGGGAGGAAACCGGAGCACCCGGGAAAACCCACGCACGTCAGGGGAGAACGTGCAAACTCCACACAGACAGCACCCGAGATCGGGATGGAAGCGGGGTGTCTGGCGCTGTGAGGCAGCAGCTCCACCCGCTGCACCACCGTGCCGTCCCTTCACTGTGTGTCTCCACCTCTGTGCAGGCTGACGGGGTTGGGACTGGCATGTACCATGGCTCGGGTCGGTGCCATTGTGGCGCCCATCGTAAGGATGATCGGTGACTACGTGCCCTTCTTGCCCATGGCTACGTACGGCGGGATAGCCATCGTGGCCGGACTGGCCGCCTGCTGCCTCCCGGAAACACGCAACATGCCGCTGCCGGACAACATCGCGGAGGTGGAACGCAGGTGTGTACACTCAACCTTTCAATAGACAACAGGTGCAGGAGTAGGCCATGGTGCAGGAGTAGGCCATTCAGCCCTTCGAGACAGCACCGCCGTTCAATGTGATCATAGACAATAGACAACAGGTGCAGGAGACAGACTCACAACTCTCTGTGAGAAAAAGTGTTTCCTCATCTCCGTTCTAAATGACTTACCCCTTATTCTTAAACTGTGGCCCCTGGTTCTGGACTCCCCCAACATCGGGAACATGTTTCCTGCCTCTGCCAAACCCTTAATAAACTGCACACAATAACCTTGGGCTCTATTCATCAACCCAAGCTTGTAAAACGCACACCTCCAAATTCAGGGTTTTTCTTTTATTCAGGGACAGTTTCTTCCCGGCTGTTATCCGGCAACTGAACCAGAACCAGAGAGCGGTCGTGACCTCCCATCTACCTCATTGGTGACCCTCGGACTATCCTTGACCAGACTTTCCTGGCTTTACCTTGCACTAAACATTATTACCTTTATCCTGTATCTGTACACTGTGGACAGCTCAATTGTAATCATGTATTGTCTTTCTGCTAGTCCCACCTGCCCACGTTTGGCCCATATCCCTCCTAACCTGTCCTATCCATGTACCTGCGCAAGTGTCTTTTAAATGCTGTTTATAGTCCCTGCCTCAACTACCTCCTCTGGCAGCTCGTTCCATTCACCCACCCACCCTCTGTGTGAAGCAGATACCCCCTCCCATGTTTTTGAAGGCTAAGAGTTTTTAAATCTTTTCCTCTTTCACTTTCTTAATAAACTTATGTCCATCTGAGTCATATCTCGATTCCCCTACTCTGGGCAAGAGACTACCGTTCGATCTACTCCTGATCTAATCCCCTCCTCATGATTTTATACACCTCTGTAAGATCACCCCTCATCCTCCTGCGCTCCAGGGAAGAGTCCCAGCCGACTCAATCTCTCCCTGTAGCTCACACCCACGATTCCCAGCAACATCCTCATAAATCCTCTCTGCTCCCTTTCCAGCTTAACGGCATACAGTCATAAGGTTATAAGTGATAGGAGCAGAATTAGGCCATTCTGCCCATCAAGTCTACTCCGCCATTCAATCATGGCTGATCTATCTCTCCCTCCTAACCCCGTTTTCCTGCCTTCTCCCACTGACCCCCGGACTAATCAAGTATCTATCTACCTCTGCCTTAAATATATCCACTGGTACATCCTTGCTATAACAGGGTGACCAACAGAATACAACACAGAACAATTTACAATTATTCACCGAAGTCAATTAACCTACAAACCTGCACGTCTTTGGAGTGTGGGAGAAACCGGAGCATCCCACGCAGGTCACAGGGAGAACGTGCAAACTCCGTACAGACAGCACCCGTGGTCGGGATCGAACCCGGGTTTCTGGCGCTGTGAGACAGCAGCTCTACCCGCTGCGCCACTGATGCCAAGACCATCTGACTAATGCATCATTGTTACACCCGCACCTCTATGTGACTGTCCATAAGACTCTGATACGCCAATATGGTCATGGTCAAAGTCAATTTTATTTGTCATATACACCCAAACGTGCAATGAAATGAATTTGCCAGCAGCGATAGACATTAAAAATAACCCACACAATTACACATTTTAACATTTAACACACAAACATCCACCACAGCATTCTTCACTGTCGTCCTCCTTTGTTCACCGTGGTCGGGGCCATGAACCCTCCGTAGTCGCCGCTACAGACAGCCCGACGTACAGGCCCTCTCGTCGGGATGATCAAACCTCCGACGTCGGGACGATCAAACACACTCTGCGGCTTGGAGCGTCCTGCCTCCACCACCGCCCCCCCCCCTGCAACGTTTCTGTTCATGTCTGTTTTGTTTTTGTGCAGGGCAAAAGAAAACTCTAAAGAAGTCAGAAACAGAAGAAAAAGTCATGCTGCAGGAAACACAAGTATCCTGGTGAAACCAAGCGTTTTGGTTAACCGTCCTCACTGCTATAAACCAGCTCTGCCTTGCAGTCAATCATCAGGTGTTACCCCCTAAAAACAAGCTTGTCTTGGGGCCAAGAAATGCGTGTAGCAGCAGCTCTGCACAAGGGCCGCAAGTTGTTTAGACATAGCCCAGTCGTCACACTACACCACACTCCCCACATTGTAGAATCAGACCCAGTCCGTCACACAGAAACACCATCTCCCCTCCATTTGTAGATGTTGGCCCTGTCCAGTCACTATCTCCAATCTCACCACCATTGTTGAACTTAGCCCAGTTCACGTCACATCTCCACACTCCCCACCATTGACTCCATCTACACTTCACGCTGCCTCGGGAAAGGAGCCGACACACTCACAGACTTGACCTCCCTGTTCCACCTCGGTCATTCCTTCTTCTCCCCGCTCCCGTCCGGCAGAAGGTACAGAAGCTAGAAAGCGCGCACCACCAGACTCAGGAACAGCTTCTTCCACTCTGTTATCAGGCTTCTGAACGGCCCTTCCATAAGCTAGGGTACTGCCCGATTCACCTCTACCCCATTGCGGACATTGGACTTTGTCTCTGGAACTGATGCGTTACAATGCTGAGAACTATATCCTGCACCTTTCTGTATCTTTCCCCCTTTAATATTGCGTCTGTTGTTACTGAGTGCCTTGAGTATATTTTATGAATATTATCATTGTTTGGTGGGGGTTAGCATGCTTTTCATGTTACCGTACCAATAATAATCTAATGAAGGCTCTGCCACAAAAATATATATCTTTTCGTTTCTTATTACAAACGCTCTAAAAGCGAATAGTGGTAACTAATAGAACGTGGGGAGAGAGGCAATGAAATAAAACAACTATCTGTTTAACTGATCGGTCTGGTCAGGCAGAGTCAGAAGCAGGGCGTGGAGCAGAAGCAGATGTTAATTATTTAGAGGTTTTGTAGGATGGAACTGCAGATGCGGTTTACACCGAAGATGGACACAAAGCTG
>CM069173.1:797635-858846 GCA_035221665.1 Okamejei kenojei
ATGATATTAGAAGGAGAAGTAGTGGTTAAGGAGAGAAGAGAGGTGGTGGTAGTAATAAGGGGGGTGAGTTTGTTATAGGGTAGAAGGGTGGTTAATGGGGATATGTTTGGAGGATTGGGAAGAGGGGGCAAGTGGATAAGGTTGATGGGAAATAATGGGGAAATGATAGGGTAGTATTTGTGAGGTTTTGACATGATAAAGAAAGGGGAGAACAGGAACTTAAGGGAGGGGCCCAACCGAGTCAGCACCGAACCACGACTCACGCAGCACGTTAAGCACATCCTACTAGCAAAGGACAATTTAGACACATACAGCTGGTATTAACGTTAATTGAGCTTGGGTGTAAGAAATAAATGCTGGGAGAAACTCAGTGTGTGAGGCAGCAACTCTGTGAGAGAAGAGATGTCGGAACTTCTCGTGTCGAGACTCTGAGAACTCTGGAAGAAGGGGTCTTGAGCGCCGAAAATGTTGGCCCATTTCCTTCCCTCCATAGATGCTGCCTTCACCTGCCCTGAGTGTGTACTCCAGCATTTTGGTGAGTCAATTCTACATACCTGTCTCGAGAAAACCCAACGCTAGGTCAGAGAGGGAGAAACGTACAAACTCCGGTTCAGACAACACGCTGCAACCGTGTAGTCGTGAACTGGAACCCGGGGGAGGTCTGCTTTCCCCCTGGGGCTGTATAAGGTAGCAAGCTACCCGTGGCACCATCTGTCCAACGCCGAAAGGTGGTCTATATGGCCACTATCGTTCTGCCTCCCACCGCCACCGACCCCTCTGTGTTAAAAAAACTCCAGTAAAACTCCTGGGAAGAGGGAGCGTATGAGTGACTCAAGCGGTATGGTTGGCTGGGGCTTTTAGATAGGGCGCGCGGGAGCGCGAGAGGACCCTGGTTATCCATCCAGACTCACCTGGTTGCCGGTGCTGTAGCGGGAGTTGGTTATGTACCATCTCGCCCGTCCACCTGCTGGTTTTCCCCCGACATCTTCTGTTGCTTATTTCTTCGTCTATCTTATGCGCACAATCCCAGACGTGGCAGAGAGTTTTGCAGGTTAATTGGCTCATAGGGCTGACACAAACTAAATGAACTACGTACCCAAATGTCACCCCTGCGATGGTTTAACGGGATGACGGTCGAGTCTTTTCTGTTTCCGTGGGTGTGATGGTCGCAGTGTAACACAGTGGAGGTTGTGCATCACGGAACGGTCCTGAGATGATGTAGCGGCGAAGGTCCGTGGACGGGTGGGCTCTGGAAAAGATTAACATACTTCGGATCACACCACAGCCAAGAAGCAAACAAAGCAAGTAAAAACAATTGCAATCTATCAGCAACTCATCCAATAGCTCTCATCAACAATGTCTACCGATGACTCCGCATACAGATGAGGGAGGACGGGCAGCTCCATCCAATGCGCTAGGCAAGAAGTCTTCCGACGAGTCTGTGGAAACGCATGTCCCAGAGAGAAACCGTCATCACAACACACAAACCAACCTCCCTTCTCCATCGACTATACCAATCTACACCTCGAACGCTGCCGCGAGGACTCGTGCAAAGCCAGGCAGCGCAGACATACAAAGGGGTGCCCAATCGTCCAGCAAATGGGTAAGAGGGCCTAAGAAGTCGGGCAAGTACAGCCTCGTGCTTTTTGAAGGGTCGAAGTCAAAGACCTGAAGTAAACACCAGAAGGGGAAGAAGCACATTCCTGAGTCTGGTGGTCGCGCGCTTCTTCTAGTGCTATCTTCTGTACATTCTCTGCCCGGGACGGGAGGCTGGGGGAGTAGAAGGAATGACCCGACGGGGTGGGACACGGGGTGGGACAATCTGTGAGTGTTCGGCTTCTTTTCCCGAGGCAGCGTGACGTCTAGATGGATCAATGGTGGGGAGTGTGGTGTGTGTGACGGACTGGGCTATGTCTACAATGGTGGGGAAATGAAGTGGTTGTTTAAAGCAGTTCCGTTCAAAAGGCATAATAAATCCGCGAGTGAGTAGCCAAGAAAATCCCTGTACAAAAGGGACACTTTTAACCAGAATTAGCCCAGGCAGAATTGAAGAAACAACCAGTTATGTGCACAAAGCACCATACAGCAAAGAGCTGTGCGCTGTCTTGCAAGGAGAGCCTGGAGCGTGATACAGCAGGATTTGGACACACATCTTCTAGTCCTGAAGTAAAACCAGACCGTACAGCGTCATGTTACAATAACAAAGAAGCTGCAGTTAAACAAATTGGCGATCAGCCCGTCAAGTACATTGCGGGAAGATTCAAAGTATAAACTATTAGTCTGGGAGACAGGCCAGCTGTGAAGACAAGAACAGGACTATTGTTCGTCTTACCCCTCCAGTACAGCTTGCCGGTATTAGGATTAGAATTCCCGACGCCCGAAACATCCCTCATCTCTGTTCTCATTGCGACACCGAAGTTAGTTTTATTCCAAGCTCTGTGTTCAGGCTTTTGCAGACTTTTAAATTGGCCAATTTTTTTTAAATTTAATTTTATTTTTTTTAATTAAAGGCATATGTACAAATTGTAATAAACGACAAATTGGTTACAGAGTTCTTACATAGCTTCAATTTTTAAAGTTTTTTTTTAAAGAAAAGAAATAATGAAAGATAGAGATAAGAGAAACTAAACTAATAGAAAGAAAGAAAGCAAGAAAGAAAGGAGATTACAAATATAAAGATTGGGGAGATCCTGAGAAAACAGTTGTTCATCCAACCCTAAACTCAAGTTGTGACTTTACGACTGTGTTAAACCAGTTACTTTTTTAAAAATTCAGTGAATGGAGACCATATTTCAAAAAATAATTCTGGTTTGTCAATTAAGACAAATCTTATTTTTTCCAAATGCAAGGTCTCGGTCATTTTCGTAATCCACATTTTAATTGTGGGGGTTGCTAGTTTTTTCCAAAATTGAAATATTAATTCTTTTGCAGTTATTAAACTGTAATCAAGAAAGTGTCTCTGGTTTATCGTCAAGTTTGTGCTATGTTCTGATAATCCTAATATTATTAATTTTGGATGCTGGGTCCAAGTTAATAATCGATAACTTAGAGATTAATTTTTAAAATGTCCGTCCAAATATTTTGCATTTTTATACAAGTTACAAAAGTGTGAGTTAAGTTGGCTTCTTGAAATTAACATTTCTCACAGAGGGGAAATACCTGGGAAGATCTTGTCTTCGAGTAGTGTCACCTATGTAATATTTTATATTGTATTAAGGAATGTCTAGTGTTTAACGAGCAATGATGTATATATTGTAAACTTTCATCCCATGTGTCTTTCATTGTGGGTTGAACCAATTCATCCTCCCATGCTCGTCTATATGACTGATGACGGAATGTCAGTATCTAAAAGGGTATTATAAATATAAGATATTAGTTTATTTGTATTGGCTGGTTCGGTTCAAGACATTCATCAAGGATTTCTGGACCCTAAATCTATAATTTTGCTATAAAATTTTACATAATCTCTAAGTTTGTAAATATCAAAAAAATTATAAACATGAAATTCGTACTTCTGTTGTATTTTCCTGAAAAGAGGAGAAAATTCCCCTTTTGAAAAAGGTCTCCCCACCATTTTTATTTCCATGGTTTTTCCAATGAACCATTCCTCTAATCTAAAGGTACACGAAAGGCTGATAGAAACTACAGCGGGTGCAGTGCAGCAATCCTAAGGAGCGAAGAAATAGCGACGTTTCGGGTCACACGAGAACCCTTCTTCAGACTGGTCAGGAATCCGGAAACAGAGATATAGAACGGTGATGTGGAGAGATAAAGAACAATGAATGAAAGATATGCAAAAAGTATTGATGATAAAGGGAACAAGCCATTGTCACTGTTTGTGTTGGTGTTAAAATGAAACTAGTGCGACTAGGGTGGTTAAGAGATAGAGAGAGGGAATGCCAGGGCCCGAGGGCTGAGGGAGAGGTGGGAAGGGGAGGAGACAGCAAGGGTTAACAGCATTGAGAAAATTCAATGTTCAAGCCCAGAGGATGCAGACTCCCCAAGCGGAATATGAGGTGCTGTTATATGAGATACAAGTCCTCTATCTAAGACCAGACGGGTTTGAAAGAAGGATTATTTGCAATAGGGAGGAAGGGAGATAAATTACCCAAATTATTGTTTTTTTTTTTTTTTTTTAAAGTAAATTTTAATTGTTCCAGATGCGGATAACCACTCTTATAATCGGATTTCCTCCACATGTTTTTTATAATTCAAAATAAATTGAGCTAAGAGATCGAGCCTATGTCAGAAAGGTAAAATCCCTCCTTGTCTCCATCTTTAAGACAACTGACTGCTGCTCTCAATGTCATCCGGCCGAGGTTATATTTTAATAATAACCGCCCTATAATAAAATAGAAAGTTTGGTAAAGCTAATCCTCCATTAGCTTTAGACTTACATAGATGTCTTTTATTTATTCTATGGGTCTTATAATCCCAAATAAATTAGTAACAATTGAATCCATTTTTTTTGAAAAATATTTTTGGAAGATATATCAGAATTGATTGGAATAATATAATAGTTGTGGGAGAAAGATCATCTATATAGCATTAATTCTACCAACTAGATGGGAAGTGTTTTTCAAAATTGGATGTTTCTCTGTAATTTAGTCACTAAAAAAGGAAAATTTGATTTGAATAGAGAAGTATATTTCCTGGTCACATAGATTCCAAGGTATTTAAACTTTTCAAAGGCAATTTAAAAAGGGAATTGTTTAAGTATAGACGGGTTTTGTTCCGTTATTGGCATAATTTCGCTTTTATTCCAATCCGCAGAATGAGCCAAATTATTCCAATTCTATATCCGCAGAATGAGCCAAATTAAGTTATGAGATTTAATAAACTCGGAATGCTAATTTCGGGCTTTTGTGATGTATAATAATACATCATCTGCGTATAAAGAAATGTTATTAACTGTATGTTTAGTATAGTACCCATGGATGGTATAGCCAATATTTTTAAACTGTTACCAGCATGCTGTGTACAAAATGGAGGTTAATAGCAAATACAGCTAAATATGATGGCGAATAACCGCACTAACTTTCATATGCTCTGTGTGAGATATGCAATGTGCTCACAATCACAACTCAAAGACTAAATCTTGGAAGCAAGAGATTCTTTATTATTTTACGAGTCTGCAGAACCGGGTGCCTCTCCAAGTTGAGACACACTGAAGTCAGAAAAGTCATCCCCCTTTATACACACAATTCTACATCCAACCTCCCCTCTGGACCCTTCTCCAATCAGGGTCTGAGGTGCACAATCTAAGGTACAGATCCCCCATTACCATCCCAAATCACACATCGCATGTTCATGAGAATGATCATTTTCTTTGACCAGGGTGTGTTGTAATATTCATTATATTTTATTAAGATGCTCAGTGTTCATGGACCAAACCTAGTTTTTACTCACCTCCAAGTGAAACCCTCTCATTTCTCCTATATCACACTAAAGCTAACAATGTGACAAGGTCACCATCAATTCACTTCCATTCTACTGATAGGGACTATCTACATCATCCCTTCTATTCGCTATACAATGCAATCAATTCTCCTCAAGGGATGGTCTGGTAACTTTTATAACACAGCTGTGTCAGAACCCATGCTGGCCCCTATCGTTTGACTCCATCTTTAAAGCACCCTAACAGTAGTGGGGTTTAATCACTTTAATCCCACACAGTCTTGTTAGACGGATGTGCCTACATCTACAATGGTGGGGAGTGTGGTGTGGTGTGGACGGACTGGCTGATTCTACAATGTGTGGGGAGTGTGGTGTGTGTTCATGGACTGGGCTATATGTTTACAACGTGCGGGCCTTGTGCATATGCTGCAGCTTCAGCATGCTTGGCCCAAGACAGCTTGTTGGTAACACCAGGTGATTTACTGGCATAGGCTAGAGCAGGGTTTAGCAGGAGGTCGGATAAACCTTGTTTCACACCAGGATACTGTGTTTCCTGCAGCATTAATTCTTTCTAATCTGCATCTTGAGTTTTCTTTGCCCAGCCCAAAAACAAACAACCATGAACAGCGTGCAGGGGGGGGGGGGGGGGGGGTGTTGGAGGCAGACCGCTACCAATCCGCTGATGTGTGTTTGACCGACCCGACGTCTGAGGTTTGATCTCCCGACGAGAGGCCTTACGTCTGTCAGTCTGTAGCGGCGAAAACTAAGGAGGGATCATGTCCCCCGACCAACGGGTGAACAAAGCGGACGACAAACAGAATGAATCTTTGGTTTGCCTCCCACAGACAGAGAAGAAACTGAGGTGGATGTTATGTGATAAATGTTTTAATGAGTATTGAGTGGGTTTTTTTAAGTCTAATCGCTGCTGGCAAATATCAATACAACTGCAACGTTTGGGTGTATATGACAAATAAAAATTGACTTGACCATGACCATATTGGCGTATCATCGTCTTGTGGACAGTCCACATAGAGGTGTGGCTGGTGAACAATGATGCATTAGTCAGATGTCTTGAGCAACAGTGGCGCAGGCCGTGTAGAGCTGCGCCTCACAGCGCCAGAGACCCCGGGTTTCGATCCCGACCACGGTGCTGTCTTTACGGATTTGCACGTACTCCAACTCTCCAGTACCTGCGTGGGTTTTACTCCGGAAGCTCCGGTTTCTCCCCACCACTCCAAATGAAAGTGCAGGTTAGTAGGTTAATTGACTTCGGTGAATAATTGTAAATTGTCTGTGTGTATTCTGTTGGGTCACCCGGGAGTTATAGCCAAGATGATACCAGTGGAATATATTTAAGGTCAGAGAAGATAGATACTTATAAGTCCGGGGTCAGATGGGAGAAGTCAGGAGAACGTGGTTAGGAGGATGAGGATAGATCAGCAATGAATGGCGGAGTAGACTGATGGGCCAAATGGCCTAATTCGGGGCTCCTATCACTTATAACCATATGACTGTATGCCGTTAAGCTGGAAATGGACATAGAGATTAATGCGGATGTTGCCGGGAATCGTGGGTGTGACTACAGCGAGAGGTTGAGTTCGCAGAACTCTTCCCTGGAGCGCAGGATGATGAGGGGTGATCTTACAGAGGAGTATAAAATCATGAGGGATTAGATCGGGTAGACGTCACGAGTCTCTTCCATAGTAGGGGGAAACTAGGACCAAGACATAGTTTAAGGTAAAGAGGAAAAGATTTAATATCAAACTGGGGTATCTGCTTCCACACCGAGGGTGGGTGGGTGAATAGGAAACGAGCTGTCCCCCAGAGGAGGTCAGTTGAGGCAGGGACTATAAACATCAATTAAAAGACCCTTGCACTTGCCAGGTACAACTGGATAGACAGGTTAGGAGGATATGTGGCCAAACGTGGGCAGGGGGGGGGGGGGTAATAGCAGAAAGACAATACATGATTACAATTGAGCTGTCCACAGTGTACAGATACAGGATAAAGGTAATAATGTTTAGTGCAAGGTAAAGCCAGCAAGTCTGGTCAAGGATAGTCCGAGGGTCACCAATGAGGTAGATGGGAGGTCACGACCGCTCTCTGGTTCTGGTTCAGTTGCCGGATAACAGCCGGGAAGAAACTGTCCCTGAATTTGGAGGTGTGCGTTTTACAAGCTTGGGTTGATGAATAGAGCCCAAGGTTATTGTGTGCAGTTTATTAAGTGGTTTGGCCAGCGGCAGGAAACATTTCCCGATGTAGGGTGTATTCCAGAACCATGGGCCGACAGTATCATAAAACAGGGGTAAGTCATATTAGAACTGAGATGAGGAAACACTTTTACTCAAGAGAGTTGTGAGTCTAGTCCCTGCACCTGTTGTCTATTGTCTATGATCACATTGAACGGCGGTGCTGTCTCGAAGGGCTGAATGGCCTACTCCTGCACCTGTTGTCTATTGCAAGGTTGAGTGTACACACCTGCGTTCCACCTCCGCGATGTTGTCCGGCAGCGGCATGTTGCGTGTTTCCGGGAGGCAGCAGGCGGCCAGTCCGGCCACGATGGCTATCCCGCCGTACGTAGCCATGGGCAAGAAGGGCACGTAGTCACCGATCATCCTTACGATGGGCGCCACAATGGCACCGACCCGAGCCATGGTACATGCCAGTCCCAACCCCGTCAGCCTGCACAGAGGTGGAGACACACAGTGAAGGGACGGCACGGTGGTGCAGCGGGTGGAGCTGCTGCCTCACAGCGCCAGACACCCCGCTTCCATCCCGATCTCGGGTGCTGTCTGAGGTAGTTTTGCACGTTTATCAAAACCCTGGACGTGCGTGGGTTTCCCCGGGTGCTCCAGTTTCCTTCCACACTCCAAAGTGTGTGTGTGTAGGTTAATCGGCTTTTGGTAAAATCATGATGTCCCTAATGTGTAGGATAGTGCTGGTGTACGGGGTGATCGCTGGTCAGCAAGGACTCTGAGGGCCGAAGGGCCTATTCCCGCGCTGTATCTCTAAACTCATGTGATAGGGTGATTGGTGGTCAGCGTGGACTCGGTGGGCCGAAGGGCCTGTTTCCTCACTGGTGACTGTTTGCATACCATGTGTATTTAAAACAGTGAACTTCACTGTGACGTGCCTCATGTGACAACAAAGTGTTCGTTCGTTCGTTCGTTCTTTTGACTGTTTGAGTATTTTTGCACCTTCACCCTGAACCAACACAAAACAACACGTAGGTGCTTTGACCCGTCGCTGCAGCAGCGGTGGTGGGGCATGCCAATGTTCAGAGGCAACATGGGCTATGCAGGAAATAGATGGCGCATTAGTCAGGTTCAAGTGGTCATACGCTGAGAGAATGGAGCAGCTGGGCTTGTACACTCTGGAGTTTAGAAGGATGAGAGGGGATCTAATTGAAACATGTAATATTATTAAGGGTTTGGACACACTAGAGGCAGGTAACACGTTCCCGATGTCGGGGGAGTCCAGAACCAGGGGCCACACAGTTTAAGAATAAGAGGTAAGCCATTTAGAACGGAGACAAGGAAACACTTTTTTCACTGTGAGTTGATGAGGCTGGGTAGGAGAGTTCTTGACTCTGAGGGTTGGTGGAGGCCGGTTTCTTTGGGTACTTTCAAGAGAGATTTGGGCTCGTAAAGATAGCGGTGAGTCAGGGGATTGGGGAGAATGACAGGAACGTGGGTGTACTGATTGGGGATGATCAGCCCCATGATCACAGATTGAAATGGCGGTGCTGGCTGGAAGGCCTACTCCTGCACCTATTGTCTGGGCATCAGTGGCCCAGCAGTGAGTTGCTTCTTCACAACGCCAGAGACTCATTCATCGATTGAGTTGATCGATTGATTGATTTGATTGAGCGAGGCTTTACTAACCGGTCCGAGCAGCGGCCACAGTGGGTACACACCTAACCACGGTGGGGAAGAGTTCCGCAGTGTACTGAAAGGCACAGCTGAAAGCTGCTGCCAGACACCCCTTGCCCACTGCGGCCAGCGACATCTTTACGGTCTGCATGTCTGCAACAGAGCGGAACAGCACATAGTTCATGTTACAGCAGCACAATGAGGACATTCAGCTCCATCAGATAGGCTCCTCCATTCAATCATTGCCCTCTCAACCCCATTCTCCCCACCCTGATCACCCTTCTCTCTTCACTCCCCCTTCCTCACTTCTCTCTCTCTCCCAAACCCAGGCTGCCCGATAGTAATTTGAGTACAGGAGCAGGGAGGTTCTACTTCAGTTTGTACAGGGTCTTGGTGAGACCCACACCTGGAGTATTGCGTTACAGTTTTGGTCTCCAAATCTGAGGAAGGACATTATTAGCCATAGAGGGAGTGCAGAGAAGGTTCACGACTGATTCCTGGGATGTCATGACTGTTCTTATGAAGAAAGACTTGGATAGACTCGGTTTATACTCTCTGGAATTTAGGTGATTTAAGGGGATCTTATAGAAACTTACAAAATTCTTAAAGGGGTTGTTGGGACAGGCTAGATGCAGGAAGATTGTTCCCGATGTAGGGGAAGTCCAGGACAAGGGTCACAGCTTAAGGATAGGGGGAAATCCTTTAAGACCGAGATGAGAAAAGACTTTTTTCACACAGAGAGTGGTGAGTCTCTGGAACTCTCTGCACAGAGGGTAGTTGAGGCCAGTTCGTTGGCTATATTTAAGAGTGAGTTTGATGTGGCCCTTGTGGCTAAGGGGATCAGAGGGTATGGAGAGAAGGCAGGTAACGGGATACTGAGTTGGATGATCAGCCATGATCATATTGAATGGCGGTGCAGCTAGGCTCCCGAAGGGCAGAGAATGGCCTAACTCCTGCACCTAATTTCTATGTTTCTATGTCTACTACGTGTTTCTATGTAATCTACAATCTTATCAATCTCTGCCTCAGAAATATGGGAGAACGTGCAAACTCTGTGCAGATAGCACCCACAGTCAGGATTGAACCCTGTCAGGGTCTGCGGCGCTGTGAAGCAGCAACTCTACCATTGCTGCCCTGGGAGATAGAAACAGGTTTACAACAGAGGTGTTTTTGTTGGTGGGGCAGGGTGTAGGGGGGGTACCCTCACAGGTGAACTCACTCTACTATTGCTGCCCTGGGTGACATAACATCACAGGCCCTGCAGCATTCTGCCATTAAACTGATCTCATGTGTTTGTACATGATCCAGATCCCTCTATTCCATCTGCCTATCTAAAGGCCTCATAAAGGCCACTATCATATCTGCCTCCAACACCACCCCTGGCAGCACGTTCCAGGCACCCACCGCCCTCTGTGTGAAAAAAAATTACCCCGCACATCCCCTTTAAGCTTTCCCCCTCTCACCTTAAAGTTATGCCCTCTAGCATTTTAATTTTACCATTCTGGGAAAAAGGTTCTGACTGTCGACCTTATCAATGTTTCTCATAATTTTTCAATACCGCTATCAGGTCTCCCTTCAAATCCTGGTGTCCAGGGAAAACAATCCGTGTCTGCTCGACGCCCCCCCCCCCCCCCCTGTAGCTGAAACCCTCTAATCCCGGCAGCAATCCGGTGAACCTCCTCTGCACCTACTCCCATGCCCCCACATCCTTCCTGTAATGGGGGCGACCAGAACTGCACGCCGTACACTTTACAGGCTAGTTCATTGTCCCGTGTACCGAGGTACAGTGAAAAGCTTTTGTTGCGTGCTAACCAGTCAATGGAAAGACAATACATGATTACAATCGAGCCGCCCGCTAGTGTACAGACACATGGTAAGGGAATAACGTTTAGTGCAAGATAAAGTCCAGTCAAAGATAATCTGAGGGTCACCAATTAAGTAAATAGTAGGTCAGCATTGCTCTCAGGTTGTGGTAGGATGGTTCAGTTGCCTGATAACAGCCGGAGATAAACTGTCCCTGAATCTGGAGGTGTGCGTTTGTTTTCACACTTCTATACCTCTTGCCTGATGGGAGAGAGGAGAAGAGGGAGTGGCGGGGGGGTGAGACTGGTCCTTGATTACACTGCTGGCCTTGCGTGAGGTTTAGATGGAGGCGATGGAAGGCAGATAGACACAAAAAGCTGGAGTAACTCAGCAAGACAGGCAGCATCTCTGGAGAGAAGGAATGTGTGACGTTTTGGGTCGAGACTCTTCTTCAGGTCTGAAGTCACCCATTCCTTCTCTCCAAAGATACTGCCTGTACCGCTGAGTTACTCCAGCACTTTGATTTAAACCAGCATTTGCAGCTCTTTCCTACACAAAATGGAAGGGAGGTACAATATCCTAAATATAGAAATTCCATCCTCAGACGCAATTAGAAGAGAATGGGAAGAGGAATTCGGCCTAGAAATCTCCAAAGACAGATGGGAAAAATATCTCCTATATATACATAATTGTTCGATTAATGGTATACATATTCTAATCCAATTCAAAATACCACACAGACTATATTACTCAAAACTTAAACTGAATAAGATTTTTCCAAATGCATCTCCTATCTGCGACAAATATCTCTCTCAAGAAGCAACTATAACACACTCCTTTGCCACTTGCATAAAACTCCAGAAATTTTGGAAAGAAATCTTTAAAATTTTCTCAAAATTATTAAAAACAAAACTGGACCCCCATATAGA
This sequence comes from Okamejei kenojei, assembly GCA_035221665.1. Lineage (NCBI taxonomy): Eukaryota > Metazoa > Chordata > Chondrichthyes > Rajiformes > Rajidae > Okamejei > Okamejei kenojei. The sequence continues at coordinate 809,637 of CM069173.1, forward strand.
ATTGATTATTTTCAGAATAGCAAGAGCCTGCCCTGAGCTATCAATATTTCAAAGACATTTCCTTAAATATGGCCTGATAATGGCAAAAAAACTTATACTTAAATTTTGGAAAAATGCATCCACCCCAACTCTTAAAATGTGGATCACAAGCATGTCTGAGACGCAACATCTTGAAGATATGAGACTTGTCTTAACAGGAAAATCAGAGCAATTCTCAAAGATATGGTCTCCTTTCATTGATTCATTACAAGGATAGTCTGGTGCATCACAACTCTGGAATTAAACCGACTTACGGACAGGGTGACGGGTGTGGGAAGAAATGAAGCAGGTATATCAACACTTTTTGGTCCCTTTTTAAAAAAAATATTTTTCGTTTTTGTCTTTGTTTTAATTTTTAGTTTTTACTCACTCACTTTGTGACTACACTCTTTGGCAGGTTAGGGGTTCTATTTTTACACATTCATTGTGTCATACGTATTTTGTTATATGCCGCAGTTTATGCTACTGTACACTGCTTCCAAAAAAAATAAATAAAAATAAAAAATAAATAAAAATAAAATTAAATTAAAAAATTAAAAAATGGAAGGGAGGTTGGTTTGTGGGATGGTCTGGCCTGGCGCCCAAATAACTGTGTTGGTGTAGGGAACTGTTCCTTACCTTGAGGGAGGAAGATATTAGTGACTATAATGCACCCGGCCATGATGAGGGAGAAGCTTTGTGTGAACCTTTTGCCGATGTAACTCATGAAGATGTAACCAATCAACTTTGCAGGGATGTCCACGGCTCCAAAGATGACCTGGATCAGGTAGATATCGACACCAAACCCTTGCAAGTCAATCGACAACCCGTAATATGAGAAGCTCATTGAAAACCTGTCAGACGAGAGGCAAAGGACAAACATTGCAGTAGAGAATGGCACCGTGGCGCAGCAGATCGAGAGAGTTATATTGTCATACTAGACCAAGTGCAGACCCGTTAGGTCTGTTCCCCCAACGTGTGGTTGCAAGGTGGGGGCTGAGGGGGGCGGCATGCGGAGTCACACACACTAACTACCCCCCCCCCACACACATGTTACCCCTCTTGATATTATATTAATGTTATTAATTTACTCCTTTTACCCCATAGCCACCCTATCCACTGACGCATAGCCCCCAACTCGCAGGTGCGTCTAGAGAGGGGGGGGGGGAGTAGAGAGTGAGGGCAGAGAGAGAATGGGGAGAGACAGAGAGAAAGGAGCACAGACAGGGCAAGAGACAGAGGGAGAGGGGGATGGAGGGGAGGAGGAGTGGGAGGGTGGGTGAGGGGGGAGGGTGGGGGAGGAGGGGTGAGACAGATGGGAGGAGAAAGAGGGGAGGAGAGAGGGGGAAGGGGAGAGGGCAGGGAAGGGAGGGGGAGAGGTGGGGCTGTTAATGAAGACAGTAAAAAAAAAATTTAAACTGTCTTTGAAATTAAAAGTTAATGTTAAGAATTAGTGTTAAGTGAGAAATAATTCAATTCAATGAAAAACAATGGAATCAACAACCTGGCAGGCTGGGGGGGCAGGGCTGGACGGGGCCAGGTGCAAAGGCATTGTGAGGTCAGCAGCTGGGCAATCTTAATATTTTTTTTTAATGTCAGTTTGGTGATAGATTTTAGTAAATCTCTCAGGAAATCTCTCGGGAAATAATTGACCAAATTTATAGAGGATTGGATTTTTGAAATGATAAGGAAATTTTCTACCAGAAGATGTAAAAATTTCACTATTATTGTAACGTCAGCAGCTGGGCAGTGGTCAGATTTAAAAGAAAGATCAACAATTTTAATTGAAAAGTCAGGAAAATAATGTACCAAAGGTACAGAGTGGATTTCTAAAATCGCAAGGAAAAGTTTTATTGAAATATGTAAACATTTCCTCATTTCGGCATCTGGTTTTCGAGGAGTTACATTTCAAAGACAAAATCACACACACACACACACACACACACACACACACACACACACACACACACACACACACACACACACACACACACACACACACACACACACGCACACACACGCACACACACACACACACACACACAGTTTTTATAGATATATGAACTATGATATGATGATATATGATATGATATATGATGTCTAGGATGGGACAATGAAATTTTTAGTTGCTGCAGCACAACAGAATATGTGAATGTGTAAACATTGTATATAATGTGGAAAGAGAAAAAAAATTCCATGAATAACAAATATAGTGCAGTAATAATATAGTCTTTTGCAGTTAAGCGCCTATTTGATGTCGTGTTTGATAGCCTGTGGGGAACCTGGACGTTAAAGATTTCAGACTCCTGTACCTTCTTCCCGATGGCAGGGGTGAGATGAGTGTGTGGCCAGGATGGTGTGGGTCTCTGATGATGCTGGCTGCCTTTTTGAGGCAGCGACTACGATAGATCCCTTCGACGGTGGCGAGGTCAGAGCCGGTGATGGACCGGGCAGTGGGCACAACTTTAGAGCTGCTGTCTCACAGCGCCAGAGACCTGGCTTCCATCTGTATTCCATCTTCCTTCTCCGGATTGTTTCCAGCTTGAAGGCATCCTTCCCATAGCAGCGTGAATCAAAACCTGAACACGGCCCTCTTGGCTCATCCCCACCGATGCCTTGAACAAGTGTAACATGACATCCCAACCTCTACACTCAATTACATGGATAGGAAAGGGTTAGAGGGATGTCAGCCAAACACAAGCAGATGGGACTAGTGTAGATGAGGCATCTTGATCGGCCTGATCCAAAGGGCCTGTTGCCGTGCTCTATGAATATCCCGTGACTGAAGAGGGCCAGTGTGCCCAAAGCCTTCTACGCCACCCTATCTACCTGTGACGCCACTCTCAGGTGAGCAGTGTACCTGCGCTCCTCGATCCCTCTGCTGTACACCACTCCCGATCTACCTGTGACGCCACTCTCAGGTAAGCAGTGTACCTGGAGTCCCAGACCTCTCTGCTGTACACCAATCCCGATCTACCTGTGACACCACTTTCAGGTGTGCGGTGTACTTGCAGTCCCAGACCCCTCTGCTCTACACCTCTCTCCAGGCCCCTGCCGTTCATCGTGAAAGTCCTGCCCCGGTTTGACTTTCCCAAATTGCAGCACCTCGCACTTATCAGAATGAAAGCCCGTCTGCCAGAGTGGTTTTCTTTCTCTTTCTGGCGCTTCCCTTTCTTCCTGTTGATTCGTTCACGTCACCTACTAAACACCCAGCAGCGATCAGTCAGTAACTAGCAGCTTACCAAACAATCATTAAGCAACAGGTAATCCTGCATATTCCAGGAGTCCGGAAGAGATCTAGAATACTGTGAGAGTCTCTGGCGTTCGACAGTTCATCTTCCATCTTTGCTTTGATAATCTACAAAACACAGGTCACAGTCATAGCATGGAAACAGCCCTTCGGCCCACTTGTTGTGGGTGGCATGGTGGCACAGAGGGTAGAGTTGCTGCCTCTCTGTGCCAGAGACCCCGGGTTCGATCCTGACCTCGGGAGCTGTCTGTGTGCAGTTTGAACGTTCTCCCTGTGACCTGCGTGGGTTTTCTCCGGGTGCTCTGGTTTCATCCCACACCCTCAGGCCGTGCGGGTTTGTAGGTTAATCGACCCTCTATAAATTGCCCCCAGTATGTAGAGAGTGGATGAGAAAATAGAATAACACAGAACCAGCGTAAACGGGTGATTGGCCTTCTGTAATTGTCCATTCCCGCCAAGTTTAGTTTTATTTAGTTTAGGGACAGCACGGAAACAGGCCCTTCTGCCCACCGAGTCCATGCCAATCATTGCTCACCCGTTCACACTAGTTCTATCTTATCCCACTTTCTCATCCACTCCCTACACACTGGGGGCAATTTACAGAGGGCCGATTAACCAACAAACCTGCACGTCTCTGGGATGTGGGGGGAAACCGAAGCACCCGGAGAAAAACCGGGAGAAGGGAGATGAGGAGGAATTTCTTTAGTCAGAGGTGGTGAATCCGTGGAATTCTTTGCCACAGACGGCTGTGGAGGCCACAAGTCATTGGATATTTTTAAGGCAGAGATTGATAGATTCTTGATTAGTGCGGGTGTCAGGGGTTATGGGGAGAAGGCAGGAGAATGGGGTTAGGAGGGAGAGATAGATCAGCCACTGTTAGCTGTGGGCTCGGAGAGAACGAGTTATAGACAGTGACACACAGCTAGATGACAAGTTGTACGAGGCTCAAAGGCGTCTTATTGTCTCATTGTCTGTAACTCGGCAAGAGGGAGGAGGGGAGGGAAGGGAGGGGGAGAGGAGGGAGGAGAGAGGGAGGGGAGAGGAAGGTTTAGGGAGGGAGGAGAGAAGGCAGCAGACTGGGGTTGAGAAGATAAGCCATGATTGAATGGCGGAGTAGACTCAATGAGCCGACAGATGTTCCTAGAACTTGTAAACATACATCCCACAAAAATCCACCAGTAGATTAAAAAGTTGCCATTAGATAAATACACCATTTTAGTTTAGTTCATTGTTGTCTCGGCGAAAAGCTTTTCTTATCCAAGTTGTACGGCTCGGAAACAGGCCCTTCGGTATTCCAATGAAGGAGCCTTCATCTTCTTGCCTATGGTGTGCACAGCCTAAAGTTGAAGGACAACCACCCCGGCAACGGGCCAAACACCAGGGGCAAGTAGTTCTTCCTGTCCACTTACCTCAGTGGTGAGGTTTTCCCCCTCCGCCCGCCTGCCGTTTATTCTGGCCATCCGCCGGAGCTGCTTGAGGGCGGCTTCAGTCTCCTTGTTCATGATGAGCCAGCGCGCAGACTCGGACAACCACCTGTGGCATGACACGACACGATAGAACTTTATCTATGTGCGAACTCAGCGGGACGGGCAGCATCTCTGGAGAGAAGGAATGGGTGATGTTTTGGGTCGAATCTGAAGAAAGGTCTCGACCCGAAACGTCACCCATTCCTTCTCTCCAGAGATGTAGAACTTCATTTATCCCAGGAGGGAAATTGGTCTGCCTGGATCTCCTGTGGCGTTCTGTGCTGCATCTTGGTGGAACCAGTTGAAGGTGCTCCTCAGGTTGACCAGTGTATCACCTGTCATTTGAGGCACAGTCACTCACAGTCAAAGGTCAGGGAGCAGAGATTTAATGCTCACTAGACCAAGTGCAGACCCGTTGGATCTGTTCTCCCAATGCGTGCTTGCGGGGGGGGCAGGGATGGCATGCGGCGTCACACACACTAACTACCCCCCTTGATATTATATTAATATTATTAATTTGCTCCTTTTACCCCATAATCCTATCCACTGACGCTTAGCCCCCAACTCGCAGGCGCGTCTAGAGAGGGAGGGGTGGGGATAGAGAGTGAGGGTAGAGAGAAAATAGGAAGGACAGAGAGAGGCAGAGACAGAAGGGCAAGAGCAGAGGGAGAGAGGGGTGGAGGGGAGGAGAAGGGGGGGTGAGTGAGGGGGGGAGGAGGGGAGAGAGATGGGAGGAGAGAGGGGAGGAGAGAGGGGAGGAGTGAGGGTGAGGGAATGGGGGAGGGAAGGGGGAGAGGGGGTGGGAAGGGAGGGGGGGAGGTGGGGGAAGGGAGGGGGAGGGAGGAGGTGGAGGAAAAGGGCTAGGAGAGGGGGCGAAGGGGAAGGGCGTTTAGGGGAGGGAGGGTGGGGGAGAGGAAGGGGGGAGAGAGAGAGGGAGGGGGAGAGATAGGGGCATTCTGAAGCTGTGCCCTCTGGTCCTAGATCTCCCACTACTGGAAACATCCTCTCTACATCCACTCTGTCCAGGATTTTCACTATTTGGTAAGTTTCAACAAAGTCCCCCCTCATGCTTCTAAACTCCAGCAAGTACAGGCCAAGCGCCGACAAACGCTCATCGTACGTTAACCCGCCCAGCGAGGCTGCCCAGTGCCATTCCTCATGACTGGTTAGAACCAAATAGCTGGAGTAACTCAGCGGAACAGGCAGCATCTCTGGAGAGAAGGAATGGGTGACGTTTTGGGTCGAGACCCTTCTTCAGACAGCCTCGACCCGAAACGTCACCCATTCCATCTCTTCAGAGATGCTGCCTGACCCTCTGAGTTACTCCTGCATTTGTGACTATCTTCGGTTTAAACCAGTGCCTGCAGTTCCTTCCCACACATCCCTGGAGATCGCTCACCATGAGTAGAGGAAGACGACAAAGTAAGGCAGGGACACGGCGAACTGAAGCCAGCGCCAGTCTCGGATAAGGAACGCCAGTCCGGCCAACATTAGCTGTCCGAACACATAGACATAGTTCATGGCTGTAACCACCCCCGTTCTGATCCGAGTTGGGATCGATTCAGCAGCTGCAGGGCAATGACAAAGTTTAGTTTAGTTTAATATAGAGATACAGCGCGGAAACAGGATACAGCGTGGAAACAGGCCCTTCGACCCACCGGGTCCGTGCCGACCAACGATCCCCGCACACTAACACTGTCCTACACACACTAGGGACAATTTTACATTTATATCAAACCAGGGGCCGTAATTTAAGAATAAGGGATAAACCATTTAGAACGGAAATGAGGAAAACTTTTTCTCACAGAGAGTGGTGAGTCTGTGGAATACTCTGCCTCAGAGGGAGGTGGAGGCCGGTTCTCTGAAAGCTTTCAAGAGAGAGCTAGATAGGGCTCTTAAAGATAGCGGAGTCAGGGGATATGGGGAGAAGACAGGAATGGGGTATTGATTGTGGATGATCAGCCATGATCACATTGAATGGCGGTGCTGGCTTGATGGGCCAAATGGCCTCCTCCTGCGCCTGATGTCTATTGTCGATTGACATGAAATAAAGATCTGAGAGCTTCCATTGGGACCTGAAGAAAACCCCCGAAAGTTCCCAAGGAGGTTTGACTAACTCACCAAAGAAGTATGTATTGGCGAGGACCCCTGAGATGGCCATGCCGCTGAGGAACCTCCAGAAGCAGAAGAGGGCGATGGAGGAGGAGAACATGCAGCACGTGCCTGCGGCAGCCGCCAGCAAGCTGGACCACAGCAGTAAAGTGCGGCGGCCATACCTGACAACAACAAACACACGTGTAGGAAAGAACTGCACTTAGAAACATAGACAACAGGTGCAGGACGAGGCCACTCAGCCCTTTAATCCAGCACCGCCATTCAATATAATCATGGCTGATCAATAGTCAATAGGTGCAGGAGGAGGCCATTTGGCCCTTCGATCCAGCACCGCCATTCAATATGATCATGGCTGATCAATAAATGGTAGACAAAAATGCTGGAGAAACTCAGCGGGTCAAGACCCGAAACATCACCTATTTCCTTTGCTCCATAGATGCTGCTTCACCCGCTGTTTCTTAAGCATTTTTGTCTACCTTTGATTTTTTCAGCATCTGCAGTTCTTTCTTAAACAATAGTGATTGGACATCTGTGAGATGGCACTGTGACTAATGCAGCAGCTTGAGTTAAATTTTTTTAAATGTTTTTTACTAAAAAAGCAGGGAAATTAATAACCAAATTTTCTAATTTTCAAAACAAAATGTGGAGGAGGAAAAACTACTGGTATATGTAGAGTTACGGCAAAGGATGGAGGAGTGAATCCACAAATGCCTTAAACAAATTTTCGTTTGGAGAGAGGGGATGAGGGGAAGGGAGAGAGGTGAGGGGGGAGAGAGGGGATTAGGGGAAGGAAGAGGGGTGAGGAGGGAGAGAGAGGGGGTAGAGGGGTGGGAGAGAGGGGGAAGAGTGGGGAGAGAGGGGTAGCGGGGAGTTGTGCAAGAAGGAGGGGTAGGGGAAAGGGGTGGGGGGGGGGTGGGGCAAGGGGAGTGGGGGCTGGGAGAGGGGGAGAAGATAGATGGGGAGGGGATGTGAGAGGGGCGGGGCAGAGGTGGAAGGGGATGGGGAGAAGGGGAGAGGGGTAGGGGGAAAGGAGAGGGTTGGGGAGGGGGTGGGGAGAGGGGAAGAGTGGGGAGGGAGGGGGAGGGGGTAGGGTGGAGTGGGTGGAGGGGGAGCGAGAGACGTAGGGGGTGGGGTGGGGGGAGAGAGGGGGGGTGGCGGAGAGAGGGGGTGGTAGGGAGGGGAGCGAGAGGGGTGAGGGAAGAGGGAGAAAGGGGAGAAAGGAGAGAGTGGGGAGGGGGGAGGGAGGGGTGGGGGAGGGGATGAGAGGGGTGGGGGAGAGGAGGAGGAAGGGGTGGAGGGAGAGGGGGAAGAGTGTGGAGGGAGGGTGGGGTAGGGAGAGGGGTGGGGGAGAGGGGGAAGATTGTTGAGGGAGAGGGGTAGGGGAGAGTGGGGAGGGAGGGGGAGAGGGGTGGGAGAGGCAGTGAGATGGTGTGGAGGGGGGGCGATAGAGGGGTGGGGGAGAGTGTGAGGGATAAAGTGATTAAACCCCACTATTGTAAGGGTTCAGGAGAGGATTTTAACTTGTAAAGAGGATTCTAACCGATAGAGGCCAGGGAGAGGATTCTGTCACAGCTGTGGATGAACTGTCCTTGAGTAAGGATTGATGGCATTATATAGCGGTAGAAGGGGAGTGATGGATGTGACCCTTATCAGTAGACACTTGTGATGGATGTGACCCTTGTCAGTAGAGACTGGCTTTTAATTCAAATACAAGAAAACTGAGACAGTTGAAGGTGAGCAAACTAGGCCAGGTCATTTACAACTGAGCATGCTTAATGAAAAAAATGAATATTACTAACACACCCCTGGTCAAGAAACTGCTCACTACCATGAACATGCGATGTATGATGTGGAAGGTACTGGGGGAACGTACCTATAGACTGTGCAACTTAGTGCTCTGATTGGGGAGAGCCAGAAGGGGAGGTTAAATGTAGAATTGTGTGTATAAAGGGGCGTTACTTTCCTGACTTCAGTGTGGAGAGGCACCCGACTCTGCAGACTCGCAAATAAAGCATTTCTTGTTTCCATGATTTAGTCTCTGAGTAGTGATTGTGAGCACAACCTATATCTCACAAAGTGGGGGCTCGTCCGCGATCGCCACTCCGGCCGCTTGGCGGAGGCACGGAGGAAGGGAAGGTGCACCCTGCTGATTTCAGCAGTCTCTGATCTCTTTGCTTGCCATCAGCGGTTTGAGCGAGTGATATCCGGACAAGAGACTCGGGAAACAAGAGGGAGTGTCGGAAAAATAAACAAGGGATGGTCGAGCGATTCTTGTGCACAAGACCCGGGTAAGAAAACTGACTATTAAGTATTGACCGGGCGACCGAGGGTCTGTCGGATGGGAATAGTCCGATAAGACAATGGATAACCGGAACGGGAAAAGTAAGAGTCCGGGGGGAAACAGGACAAGGCTCAATGGTGAAGAGCCGCACATTCCGCCTGATAGTCCATTGGGGCGAATGTGGCAATCTTGGAGAGAAGGAAGCCCCGGGGTTTAAGATAAGGAGACTATGATTAAATTCTGTTATTTTGAATAACCAAAGGAACCAATAAGGGGGAGTTCAGTCTGGTGGCCACAACTGGGCTCCGATGAGGATTGAGCACTTTGGATGCTGTACAGAATATTCAGAGTATCACTCAGACATTGCAAAAATCTAAGGAAAATCACAGTGCCAAATGTTTTGTGTACGAAAAGTTAAAAAAAAGGAAGAAGCACATGAAAGAAATATTGAGTTGTTTCACACAATCTATAGAAGAAACTCATATACAGATTGGTCAGGTACATGAGGAGTTAGTGAATAACAGAAAGTATAGCAATAAGAATTATATAAATGTTAATTTTGAAACCTTAATCTGTGTAGGAAATTGCATAATTTAATTGAAGTAAGAATGGAACGAATGTGATTTGTGTGTAAAAACCGGTTTTGTATGAATGAGGAAGTTCATATAGAAACATAAAAACATAGAAATTAGGTGCAGGAGCAGGCCATTCGGCCCTTCGAGCCTGCACTGCCATTCAATATGATCATGGCTGATCATCCAACTCAGTATCCTGTACCTGCCTTCTCTCCATACCCCCTGATCCCTTCAGCCACAAGGGCCACATGCAACTCGCTCTTAAATATGGCCAACGAACTGGCCTTAACTACCTTCTGTGGCAGAGAATTCCACAGATTCACCACTCTCTGTGTGAAAAACGATTTTCTCATTTCGGCCCTAAAAGACTTCCCCCTTATCCTTAAACTGTGACCCCTTGTCCTGGACTTCCCCAACATCGGGAACAATCTTCCTGCATCTAGCCTGTCCAACTCCTTAAGAATTTTGTAAGTCTCAATGAGATCACCCCTCAATCTTCTAAATTCCAGCGAGTACAAGCCAAGTCTATCCAGTCTATCTTCATATGGAAGTCGTGCCATCCCAGGAATCAGTCTGGTGAACCTTCTCTGTACTCCCTCTATGGCAAAAATGTCTTTCCTCAGATTAGGAGACCAAAACTCTACGCAATACTCCAGGTGTGGCCTCACCAAGACCCTGTACAACTGCAGTAGAACCTCCCTGCTCTTGTACTCAAATCCTTTTGCTATGAATGCCAACATACCATTCGCTTTTTTCACAGCCTGCTGCACCTGCATGCCTACTTTCAATGACTGGTGTACCATGACACCCAGGTCTCGCTGCATCTCCCCTTTTCCTAATCGGTCACCATTCAAATAATAGTCTACCTTCCTGTTTTTGCCATCAAAGTGGATAACCTCACATTTATCCACATTACACTGCATCTGCCATGCATTTGCCCACTCACCCAGTCTATCCAAGTCATCCTGCAGCCTCCTAGCATCCTCCTCACAGCTAACACTGCCCCCCAGCTTCGTGTCATCCGCAAACTTCGAGATGTTGCATTTAATTCCCTCGTCCAAATCATTAATGTAAATTGTAAATAGCTGGGGTCCCAGCACTGAGCCTTGCGGCACCCCACTAGTCACCATCCTGAAAAGGACCCGTTCACTCCTACTCTTTGCTTCCTGTCTGCCAGCCAGTTCTCTATCCACATCGATACTGAACCACCAATACCGTGTGCTTTAAGTTTGTATACCAATCTCTTGTGTGGGACCTTGTCGAAAGCCTTCTGAAAGTCCAGATACAACACATCCACTGCTTCTCCCTTATCCACTCTACTAGTTACATCCTCAAAAAATTCAATAAGATTCATCAGACATGATTTACCCTTTGTAAATCCATCCATATGTGATAAGTTTGTTTGGTGTTGGCCACATGCTGTATGGGTAGATGTGTGTGTTCCTTTAAGAAATTGTAAGCAATGGGGAAGGTTACGAACAGCTGTAAGGTAACGAACAATGCTTTGTATCATCGCAGCTTAAAAGGGGAAAGTTAGAAAATGTAGGTTGCTTGGTTTTGCTGATGTTTCTATAGATTTCTTTTCAGTAAAGTTAATTTGGAAAATTGTTACTAGTACTAAATAGTGGTGGGAATGGATTGAAATAATTTGAAATAAGTTATTTACTGAAACATGACCAGCTTTTGTGGTTTGTTTCGATAAACATTCTGGTTGGAGAAGGGTAATGATTGTTTGCTGAGATTTTCAGAAACAGTTGTGAGGAAGTGGCCCAAGGAAGGCACTTTCAAGATAAATGTGTGACAAGATGGAAGTGTTAATTACAAATTATATGCCACAGATAAGTTGGGAAGGTGGGAAAAGATGAGAGGAAAGGAATTAGATGTACTTAAGCAGTTTAGAGAGAAAGGAGAGAGAGGCAGTGAGGAGGTAACAGAAGTAGGAAACGACAGGTGTGAAAGTAATAAATCAGGAGGAGTCCGTGGAAGATTTTAAAAGGAAGGTGAATAAATTTGCAAAGGAGGGTAGACTATCTGAGAAGTAAGAAATTGAGTTTAGAATGAGAAATAAGGCATATCAAAAAGGATTAAAGTGGGAAGTAGAGGGATAAATTGATGAGACTGCTTTAAACAGACAAGAGCAGGCCAGACACAGATTATCCTTTGGGGCACCCATAAACGGAGAGGGCTAAAAAATACCTTACCCAATATTCCTGATGGGGCAGGAAATGGATTATGGCTTTGGAAGAGGATTATTGGCTATGGGAGATTTGAAGGCACTATTGGTGAAAGTGATAGGAACCACTAAACTGACAGAACTCCTGAAGATGGCTGGTATAAAAATGCTGTGAACAATGTAATAAACAATGGCATGCTGTTTAACACAGTCAGGCAGAGGGTATGGCAGGCCCTCAGACAAAAATCCAGCAGCCTATCTGGAGACCAAGCTGGAAAGGTGGAGACTGGAAACTGAACAAGAAATAGAAGGCAACCAGTTAATGAACACTATATTCTGAACCACTGTGGTGGATGTCACTCCTCCTAGTCAAGTCTAGATTGGAGGAGGTGGTGGCATTGTCATCTATTTCCCACCCCTGTTTCAGTGATCATTTGGTCAATGAGGTTGAGAAATATCGCAAATATAGGAAAAAGACTTGCAGACCAGCAGGAAGAGGTACAGAGAAAAATGATGCAAATGTAACTTGAAGAGCTAAAAAAGAGAGAGCGTGAAAAAGGAAAGACAATGTTGTCAGTAACAACAGACCTGGTTGAAAAGACTGAAATAAGTGATGCACCGACACACAGTGGGTCCTATGACAGAGCCAAACAGGGGCCAGAGAATTCCATGCCAATAATAAATGTATTTGGGAGAGTATTTCCAGGAGTGAAATAAATCTGGATATAAGCCCAGACAGGACTGGGGTCCCCATGGGAGGGAGGGATCTCAAGGAAGAGGTCAAGAAAGGCTAGTAAGGAGATAGGTAATGGATAAGGTGTGTTGGGGGTGTGAACAGGTATGGTAATCAGGAAATAATAATAATATTAAGATAATGGTGAACATAGCTATGGTAAGAACATTAAGAAGAGGTATTAAATACACCTAGGCTAGGATGCGGCAGGGTTTTAAATACTAGTCCTATGATTTTAATCAGATGTTGTAGGCAGAGTTGGAAGGTGTTGATATAGTATGTGGATGATTTGTTGGATGGTTCCACAAGTGAGAAGCAATGTGAGAGAGACATTGTAATTATCTTGGAAAAGATGGCACAGGAGGTCACAATGTATCAAGGAAGAAGTTGTTGTTTTGTCAGCAGCAGGTAGAATATTTTGGACGAGTAATATCTAAAGAAGTAAAAGCTATAGCGCAGGATCAAATTGAAGCGATAATAGTAAGATTAAACGAGAACTTACCAGTTCGAAGTTTGATCCTTATTTTATGAAGAGTGACGTTGAGGGATTACGTGAAGAAGCCCCGCCAGGCGCATGCGCGTCAAAGCAGCGGCGTGAAAACACAGAAAACAAATAGTCGAAGTAACATAGTAAGGCTCGTAGAAGACTAGAACTACCAGATGATCTCTTACATTATGAGGGTGGGATCGGAGGGCACGTAATCCCTCAACGTCATTCTTCATAAAATAAGGATCAAACTTCGAACTGGTAAGTTCTCATTTAATCTTACTATTTTACTTCGGAGTCACGTGAGTGACTACGTGAAGATTTCAAAGCTCTGTATTTTCATGCCATAGATGCACACCATACGATAATCTGCTTCGGTTGACACAGTAGGGAATAAATAATATATTGAACATTGCTTCGAATTATTCAATAACTATTGTTAATAATAACAAAACCAGGAATAACCCCTCTGTCTCAGGGAAAATTACAAACAATGATAGAAAACAAAGCAAATGAATTAAATGTGACCCAAAACAGCATGCCCAAACCGTGGCACGGTCTGTACAGGTTTGTCAGAAAATTGAGAAAATGTTGCTTCTCGAGACCATCCTGCAGCCTCGAAGATTTGGTCTAGCGGCACGTCCTGAGCCTTCGCCGCGGAGGTTGATGCCGCCCTGGTGGAGTGAGAGTTAAAGACAGGAATGTCGACTCCAGCATAATTGAGAACCTGTTTCAACCATGTAGAAATAGTTTGTGCTGACACTCTTTTATATGTCTTTTTGTGACTAATGAGCAGTCCCGTCTCAGAACCTCTGAAACTCCTTGTTACCTTAATATATTGGCTTAAGTTATATGGCGTAACGACATATAACATTTGGTCAACAAGATAGGCTTTAAACGTCACCTTGATTCCAGCCAGACCGGGCCTGCTTTGTTTGATTAAATCATAAACATAGAAGTTAATGTCATTGACAGACAAATGCATACAAGGTATTCGTAAGAATTGTAAAGTTTGTACACGTTGTGCTGAACCAGCGCTATTAGCATAACCACAGCAAGAGTTATTCTCTGTGTAAATAATGAAGTAATTGGAGGCCATTGCCGAAAGCATTGTGAGAACAGGAGTGATGTCCCAGATTTCTGTATAGCAAGGTTTCGGAGGGTTTTTATTCAAAAAATCCTCATAAATCGGGATACTAACGGATGAGACCCACTAGGATGTTGTTCTGAAGACTGCCCGTAATAAGAGAACAACGCACTCCGAGCGCTGGTAATGTCACTATAACGCAGGTGCTCATCAAAATGCAACTTAGCAAGGAACTCCAACACATCACATACGCTTGCATTATAAGATATATTGGATTGTACACAGAAACAGTTCCCATTTCTTTATGTGAACCATATATTGTGTTTTGAGTGCTATTTCCCCAGCCTGCAGTGAGAACCACCATGGCCCTGTTCGACAATCCAAGTCCTTGGAATTTTCTGGTCAGAACCTGCAGACCAACAATTAATACGGTCATGTAAAGGGTGACTTTCTCCTGTAACCAGATGCACCAAGAAATTACTGCAGCTGGGAATCATCATGAATGACTGAACCATCATTGAAAACACTAAGGGGAACCATGGTTGTGTTGGCTAATCTGGGACCACCAAAACACCTGTGGCGGAGTCTTGCTCTATTGTGGTGAGACAGTTCAGGATGAGAAAATGGAGGAATTGCATAAAATTTTAGTGCCCCCCAATGTAACGAGACTGCATCCATGGCAACTGCACCTGGATCTGGCTCCCATGAAACATATTTAGGCAACTGGTGATGTAATCTGGAACAGATCAATGGCTGGCAACCCAAATCGAGTGACAATTGTGTGACAAAGTTTAGAATTCAACATCCACTCTATATTGACATGAAACGTACGTGACCTATGGTCGGCCAACACATTAGCTATAGGTGGTGAATAAATGGCTGAAACGCAGATATGCCTTGACATACACCAATGCCACATGACGGTACCCAGTTAACACATGATACTGACCGTGCTCCTCCCATATGATTAATATATGCCACTGCTGTGGTGTTATCAATCTGGAGTTGAATGTGTAAATCCTTCATTGAGGAGCAATATGCCTTTACCCATAAAATGCCCCCAATAATGCGAAAGAATTTATCCCATGTGTGAGGCGAATCAACCCTTCGTGTTCATGCCAGCTACCCCCACAGCTGGACACGGTGTCCATAGCCCCCCATCCGAGATGCTGACATCTGTCTGGAAGATTAGGGTAGAGTCTAGTACCCAAAATGTTATTGGTAGCTAGATTAACATTAACAATGCACCACTGCAATTCTGCGAGAGCTGTGGTTGGTAACTGGATAACCCGATTAAAATGGCCTGCATTCGATTTTAGTGCTAGTTCTCGTGCTCTCTGCAAATGTTGATAATGCAAAGGCCCGAATGTACTGCAGGAACCTGCTCCCCATTTACCAATGACCGTAGCGTCTTCTCGGATGGAGGGATAAAGTTTTGTGGGAGGCAAGTACAGACATCATCATCATCGACAACCTTGGCTGTTGGTAATGTTACTGTTATAGCAACGGAATTAATAAGAAACCCCAAATACTCAATATTTTGGGTTGGCTGTAACTTGAACTTAGTTGGATGGAGCAACCCCTAATGACTCAAGCACCGATTCTTCAGCTGACTCATTAGTGTTGCTGATAATTAAGATATCAGCTAAATAAGCCATTACAATGTGATGATGGGCTGAATAGCACCAGCACATGTTTTAACAAATTAACAAATAGCCTGGGTGCTGAACTTAATCCAGGAGTCAATGCTTTGTATTGCCACAGCTGTGCCATCCAATTAAATTTCAAGTACCTGCGATAATGAGCATGAATTGGCAGTGAATAATACACATCTTGCAAACCAATAGTTGCCACATAACAGCCCTGTGATAGCAGGTGTTTAGCAGTAACAAATTTAAGTGATTGAGGACGAGAATGACTCTACAACACCCATCTTTTTGAGATCTGGGGAAATATTATAAACAATTGTGGAGGATGATTAATAGCTTTATCAATCACCATTATCTATCTGTTCAGGCTCTGGAGCAGAAAACACCCACATTTTATTAGGCTTGTGCTGTTGAGGTGGATCTATCCCTGACATAAACTCAATGGGAGACGTGAGACAGTATTTAGTATAATATCATACATTATACATATCATATCATTATACAGTACCAGTCATTAGAAAACATTTGTAATCCACCTCCAATAGGAGATTGGCCACCAGAACTTTATCGTTAAGAAAAGTCCCTGTACCTCTACAGTTGACCTGTAAAGCTGTTGTCTGCTCATATTGGGATTGTAGCCGGTCTGTCTCAGTGGGTACCCTCGTTGCCCCACTGGCCTGCCCCTGCTGAGCCCAGCACCTGGATCTGACCTTCAGTATTAACCCAGGGTTGCGAATAGGTGGCCTCAAAATGCTTGACTACATTAAGCCAATTGCTTTGGCATCATGAATTTCACAAATGTTCATGACAAGGTCCGTTCCAAACAATATTTCAGGCGTTTGTACATTAATCGCCCTACATAGAGCAGCAAATTTTTGGTTTAGTGTTGGCCTGATGGCGATATTCCCTGATGCAATTTCCTGAAAAATGCATTGCATAAAATACCCAACATATCTGTTGTGAGTTTGAGGAATGATTGTCCCTTGGACGATAGTGCCAAATGCAGTAATTGCTGCAGCCACCAGTTGGAGGACGTGTTAACACCGAACCTCCTGTCCCGTCAAAGAAGGACTCATGGGTGCCCAGAACCTGGGTCACCATAGGCACTTTCAGTAATGCACATTAAACAGGTGTCTCATATTTGTTTGCAGTCACTTGCATCATATCTTGCTGGAGCTGGTGAGGTACTACATAATTGATACTGCTGGGAAGGGATTGTTCCATTGACTCACCAGTCCCCTCCGGAATAGCAAGTCAGTGCCATTTCCGAGACACCCGGAGCGTGGCTCTTGTGCTCGCTGGTGTTTGCACATAAGCAGGGACACCAGCATCAGGGTCAGCTGCAATCTGCCCGCTTCTCCCAAATCATATAGTAGGGAGGCATCCTCCAGTCCTAAACAAGGCGCTGGAAGGAACCCCAATATATGGATCCTCCATATGTTAGTCTTGGTATGGCCTTCTTGGACATTACTGGCCCTTGGACCCTTATGTAATGAAGGTTGGAGCATCAGCTGCATGTTCCCAACCTCCCCCACAGTCTTGTATGATCAGGGGAAGAGTCACTATTGTTGTCAGAGAACCCAGGTCTGTGACTTTATATTTGCCTTTTCATGGCTAGGAGCAGCCTCAGTCTGCTAGCACCCTTGGAAATAAACAGATGGACCAGGCTCATTCTGAAGCAAATTCCAGTTGGCCTGCCTTTTGTGAATGGAGCTAGTGGGGAAAATTAGCGCGCTATTTTAACTGCTGCCGGTAAAACAGCACCCGGCATCGGAACCGGCGTTGCCGCGCTTATCTCCCGACCCGATCAAATTGGTGAATCCCTGGACCCACGCTAAGACGGATCTTTGGAAGTGACAGCTCCAACTCCCCACTCCTACTGACTGCTCGAGCCAGCTTTACAGAGTGGAAATACTTCTAAGTAAAATTTTTAAAACACTTGCCTTAGAAGTTCCCACTTACCCACTGTGGAGCTGTGCCCTCCAGCCCGTTCAGTGCGACATGCGCGGATGTAAATGACGTGCATGCGCCTGGCGGAGCTTCTTCACGTAGTCACTCACGTGACTCCTAAGTAAAATTGAAGTGCCCAAACCTCAGACAGTAGAACAGATGATGATGATCTTGGAAATGGCAGGATATAGTTCAGACTAGATTGGGAAGTATGTTGAAATTGTGATGCCATTAAGGAAAATAATGAAGGAAGAAGGACACACAAGAAGGGTTAAAAAGGTTTTGCTTGTGGATGTTTCTTGTTAAAGGGATCATAATAGCAAGTATGCAGGGTTTGAAGTGATGCATCAGGATGAATTAGACATCAAGGTAATCAAATTGGAAGCTTGCCTGCAATGTTGCTTAGCACAATTGGCAGAAATTAAGGCTTTAAGAGCAGCATATGTACATGGAGTCTGGCACATGTTTGGAGCAGTAGGGAAACAGAAAGGCTTTGAGAAAAGCAACGGCGACCCCATGCAAAGTTAGCAGTTTCCCCCTATGAAATGTTGTTTGGGTTACCTTATTTGGGAAAGATAGAAGGAATACCCACCATAGAGGGCAGTGATGTATTTTTAAGAAACTATTTACTGGCAGTATCTCGTTCTCTTACAGAATTAAAAGCTAAAGGATTATTGGCTCAAAGCCCACCACTCGACTTCCCGATATATGCTGTAAAAGCCGGCGACTGGGTCCTGGTCAAGAATTGGAAGGAGGAGAAACTCCAGCCCCGGTGGACTGGCCCATACCTAGTATTACTGACAACTGAGACAGCAGTATGAACAAAAGAAAAAGGGTGGACCCACGCGACTCAACTTAAAGGGCCCGTTGACCCACCCGCTCCGATAAAAAAGAACAGTGGATGGTGAAGCCAGGAAATAAGTCCCTAACATTAACTTTTAGAAAAAAATAAATGTATAACTGGCAGTATGAAAGGAGCAGTCGTGGTATTGCTTGCTCTGCATGTAATCATAGTAAAAAGTATTAATAACTGTGATGAATGTTATCATCCTATCAGATATGGAGGGCGAACAACCAGATCTTTTACCTATCATTCCCATGTGAACGATGCTTGCTATAACCTGAGGACTAGAACTATTTGTGAGGAAGGGGGAAAGAAGTATTATATGGTAGAGAATAGGGGATATGTAGGGAGTTTGGGTACGTTACCTGCCCAAAGGGGGAGAGATGGGTTTGTATGACTAGGACAGGACAGGAAAGTTAGGTCTCCCTTTTCAGGCCTTAAGATGGACATTAGACAAAATGAAGGAGGAAGTAATAAAAAGGTTAACGGAAGTAGTGGTCACCAAGCCTCCCCCTCCCCCACCTACTCAGCCTCAATTGCACCAGACAATGTATGAAGAAATAAAGAAACAGATTGAGATCCCTGAAGGAAGGAAAAACCTGTTTGTGGACTTGGCCCTCCGGATAGCTGGAACCCTGAATGTGACTAACTGTTGGGTCTGTGGCGGACCACTGATGAGCTCACGTTGGCCGTGGAGAGGATCCATTGTTGAAGTATGGGACCTGATGGAGTGGAACCTGACAGTTGGACAAGACCGAGATCCCCAGGCATGGGTCCTGACAGACGCTCCGGTTGGGATTGAGTGTATCACTAGGCCCTGGGCAAAGGATACCGTCCTAGTAGGCAGCAGCCCCTGCCAGCACATCGTCATCTAGTAGCCAAATCAGTCCCGAGTGTGGTGGCCAGGGGAGCCTAAATGGTATCCAACTAAGAAAGACGGGAGAAACTGCACTATCTGGATGAAGACCGATGGAATGGAATTGACAGGACTATGGAACTGCACCGGGAACAACCCTTATCAAGGAATCCCGGTGTTGCGAGACATATGGAACAAGGTTACCTCTAGTGGACCAGCCCCTGAAGGACTGTTATGGATATGCGGACACAAGGCATACTCGATGTTGCCAACAAATTGGAGCGGGACTTGCTTTATTGGACTGGTACAACCGAGATTTTTCCTGTTAAACACCGAAGATGGGCGGTCGCTAGGAACACCTGTATTTGATGACCTATATCGGAAGAAGAGGAAAATAGACATTGGAGAATGGGAAGATGATGAATGGCCACCCGCAAGAATCATCTCATACTATGGACCAGCCACTTGGGCACAGGATGGATCCTGGAGCTACTGAATCCCGGTATACATGTTAAACCGGATCATAAGACTGTGCTGGAAGTAATTACCAACCAAACTGCAGTGGCACTAGAGATATCTGGGCTGATCTTTATCCCCTGTTGTATCCCTTGTTTTAGGGAACTTGTAATAAGTCATTGTACTCCTTGTAATAAGTCAGATGCAGGCTGTAGTAGTGCCTATGGGAGAGAAAGGGGCAATACAGAAAATAATGATAAAGCGACCAGGGAAGGTCCAGGATCCACAGGAAGAGGAGATTAGGACAATGTTACTTCAATTCGAACTGAAGGAGCTTGAAATGGAGGTTTAATCAATAGATGCGTAGCAAAAGAAAAAGGGAGGATTGTGAGGGATAAAGTGATTAAACCCCACTATTGTAAGGGTTCAGGAGAGGATTTTGACGTAATGAGGATTCTAACCGATAGAGGCCAGGGAGAGGATTCTGACACCACAACTGTCCTTGAGTAAGGATTGATGGCATTGTATAGCGGTAGAAGGGGAGTGATGGATGCGACCCTTATCAGTAGAGACTTGTGATGGATGCGACCCTTGTCAGTAGAAACTGGCTTTTAATTCAAATACAAGAAAACTGAGACAGGACAGTTGAAGGTGAACAAACTAGGCCAGGTCATTTACAACTGAGCATGCTTAATGAAATAAATATTACTAACACACCCCTGGTCAAGAAACTGCTCATTACCATGAACATGCGATGTATGATGTGGGAGGTACTGGGGGGACGTACCTATAGACTGTGCAACTCAGTGCTCTGATTGGGGGAGCTCCAGAAGGGGAGGTTAAATGTAGAATTGTGTGTATAAAGGGGCTTCACTTTCCTGACGTCGGTATGTCTCAACTTGGAGAGGCACCCGACTCTGCAAACTCGCAAATAAAGCATTTCTTGTTTCTATGATTTAGTCTCTGAGTAGTGATTGTGAGCACAACCTATATCTCACAAGAGGGAGGAGGGAGGGGGAAGAGTGTGGAGGGAGCGGGAGAGGGGTGGTGGAGAGAGGGGGAAGAGTGTTGAGGGAGAAGGAGAGGGGTAGGGGGAGAGGGGGAAGAGTGGGGAGGGAGGGGGTGGGGGAGAGGGCAGTGGGGTGGGGGGAGAGGGGTGTGGGGAAGGGGGGAGGGAGGGGAAGAATGGGGAGGGAGAGGGGCAGTCCATCAATTCCCCATTCCCTATCACCCCCACTCCTCTCCCTCTACTCCCACACTCTCCCTCTTCACCTCCCCCATCCCCCCCCCACCTCCCTCCCTACTCCCTCTTCACCTCCCCAGGATCTCGCCTGTCCCCGGTGACCTCCGGATCTGCAGAACTTGCTCCTTCACAGAGAGGGACACAGAAGAGGAACACAGATGGACAGGGGGAGGGAGAAGGAGTCAGAGAGCCAACTCGTCCTCGCAATGCCCGCGGCCTTTGATAACTGACAGTTGGCAGCAGCCGTTTAAAGCCGGGAGCGAGCGTCGACAGTTGGTCGGGCCGGGAGCGAGCGTCGACAGTGTGCGGTCTGGCCGCCCAGGAGAGGGCGGGCGGGCGGTTGTGTCAACAGCTGCAGGCCGTGAGTGAAGGAGCGTCGATAGTTGGGTTGGTGGGAGGTTAATGGACGTCGACGGCGGGGGGGGGGGGGGGGGGGGGGTAGAAGGCGGGATGTTAACGGACTGGAGAATTGGGCAGGCGGGAAGTTAACGGGCATCGAAAGCTGGCGCCGTGCCCCCGCGCGCTGCCTCTTCCCGCCAAGTCAGGGCGGCGGTTGAGAAGGCGCCCGCCCGCGCGGGGCGTGATTGTTCGCTGCATTTTGAAGGAAGCTACAAAGAAAGGTGAGGAAATATTGATTTCTGTCGATGTTATTCTGTCCTGAATATGTTATTTTCTGTTCGGGGAGAGGAGCAGGGGAGGGAGGGGGGGTAAAGAGAAGGGGGTTTCCTCCCACATGTGGAGGATCGCTGGTGGGCCGAAGGGCCTGTTTCCACGCTGTCTCTCTAAACTAAACTACTGTAAATGCTGTCTGACCCACTGAGTTACTGCAGAATTTTGTGTCTATCGTCACGAAGCATTATAGTTTGAGTTCCAGAGTGGGAAAAGATTTAATAGGAATCTGAGGGGTAACTTTTTCACACAGAGGGTGGTGTGTGGATGGAACGAGCTGCCAGAGGAGGTAGTTGAGGCTGGGACTATCCCAACATTTAAGAAACAGTTAGACAGGTGCATGGATAGGACAGGTTTGGAGGGATATGGACCAAACACAGGCAGGTGGGACTAGTGTACTGGGACATGTTGGCCGGTGTGGGCAAGTTGGGCTGAAGTGCCTGTTTTCCGTGGCTGTCCCACTCTATGAAAGGGAAGGGGCTTACAGCACGCTTGGCGGTGCTGGACTTACTTGTACCGAGAGCCCTGCCCAGCACAGATGGCTCCAATCAGCGTCCAGCCATGTAGAACGACTGGCCATCCTCTCAGGCCTTCTGCACACACACCAAGTCCCACTGGAACACAAGGCATGATGCTTAAGCCACAGATAGACAATAGAGTTCTTGTATTTCAGGTGACCAAGGGTTATGGGGAGAAGGCACAGAAATGGGCATGATGAAGGCAGAAGACGCCAGATTGAATGGCGGGGTAGAGCTCGATTGGCCTAATGGCCTAATTCTACTATAACTTTGTGAACAAGTGGAGCGTGCCATTATCACTGAGGGAGTGACCCAGGGACAGTTATCCAGTGCAGGTTCACAAAGAATCATAGGTTCTAGGATCAAATTAGGCCAATTCATGTGGCGGGATCCTGGTCGGCGAGGACTCGATGGCCGAAGGACCTGTTTTCCGCATGTACTCTAAACTAAACTAAAGATAGACACAAAATGCCGGGAAGTAACTCAGGGTACCAAGCAAACATCTCTGAAGTGAAGGAATGGGTGACCGTTTCGGGTCAAGACACTTCTCAGACAAAACAAGCTAAACTAGACAGACGTTGTCTAGACGGACACGACGGGGCACGGACGGCGTCATACGGACACAACGGGGCATCAGATGGTGCCTAGACGACACAGGCGTCCCTACCTCGTGACGATGGTGGCACTGAACTGGGAGGCGTCGTACTCCCACCGACGGTACACGGCCGTGGTCTCCGCCCCGCTCCCGTTGCCACCGCGTACCGTTGGGCCACAAGGAGGTGCCACTGCGGCGCGTGTAGAGACGGCACTGTCCGCTCGCCCCTGCAGGTCGACGGCACATAGAGAGTCCACAAGGTCCCCGACCAGAGGATCCTAAACACGTCACGTTTGAAGGTTGTGGCCCAGACCGCAGACCTAAACGGCAGTGGTGGGTCAGGGACGGCTGCAACAAATTCTGCAGTCTGGTTGTGCAGCCGTGAAGAGCAGAGGGAAGGACAGAAGCAAGACGTGGGACCACCTGGAACCTCCCCAAGCCACCAGCTATCTCAGCAAGTCTCCAATGCCATCGCTGCAGAATACTTGTGTGGAGAGGCTTCACTGACAATTAATGAAATGGTTGGTTAATGATCCTGAATCGGTGGACCACGTGGAACGTTATCCATTAACTATAGAGTAACTCAGCGGGACAGGCAGCATTCTGATATAAGAATGTGGTGATTCTTGGGTCGAGACCCTGCTTCAGACACCGCCACCTCACCCTTCTCCCGCTCCCCTGATTCCCTCAGTCCTGAAGAAGAGTCTCGGCCCGAAACGACACCCTTCCAGATATGCCTGCCTGTCCCTGGGGCGCTTATAGGGGGGAGAGTTACTCCATCATCTTGCTTCTATCTCCGGTGTAAACCAGCGCCAGCAGTTCTTCCTACACAAAGTCCATTGACCTCATGAGCCGCGTAGATAATGGAACAAAATTATTTTCCGCTCTTCAGTACAACTCTTCAAATTCCAGCCCAAAGGTGTAACCAGCAAGTAAAAAGATGATTGATGTTATTAAAAGAATTGGGAACATAGAAATGAACAACACAGGAACCGGCCCTGTCGGCCCACATAGTCCATACTGCACATGATGCTTAGGAGGTATGATTGACTTAAGCAATATATATGGCCTTCCATGAGTATGGGTGTGTGGTACATCGTGCATGTATAAAGGGCCATAGGGTCATAACGTGATAGTAGCAGAATTAGGCCATTCGCCCATACAAGTCAAAGATCAAGGTGGTCACGGTGGCTCAGCGTAGAGTTTCTGCCTTACAGAGATGCACGCCAAGACCCGGGTTCCATCCTGACTGTGGGTGCTGTCGGTCATTCCCCCCCCCGTGACCTGCGTGGGTTTTCTCCGGGTGCTCGTTTCCTCCCATTCTCCAAAGACGTGCAAGGTTTGTGTAGGTGATCGGCTTGTAAGTGTAATTGTCCCCAGTGTGGTGTAGGATAGTGTTTTAGTGGTGCTGGATCGCTGGTCGGGGATGGACTCGTGGGCCACGAAGGGCCTGCCCGTTTCCATGCTGGTGCCTCTCTGACACCGTGACCTGCACTGAGAGGCATTGATTTGTGACAGCTACCGTTAGGGTTGTGAGAAAGGCTGAATCATCAACAACAGCTGTTGACGAATCCACCAACATCCCCCCCCCAATCTTGCTCAAGGGAGTCGTTCACGTGTTAAAACTCGCAAAATAATATGAATCAAAGTTTTAAAGAAAGAACTGCAGATGCTGGATAAAATGGAAGGTAGAGAAAAATGCTGGAGAAAACTCAGCGGTAAGGCAGCATCTGTGGAGCGAAGGAATAGGTGACGTTTCGGGTCAAGATGTCTGAAGAAGGGTCTCGACCCGAAACGTTACCTCCATAGATGCTGCCTCACCCGCTGAGTTTCTTCTGCATTTTTTGTCTACCTTGACCGGACTTTACTGGCTTTACCTTGCGCTAAACATTATTCCCTTATCTGTATCCGTACACTGTGGGCGGCTCGATTGTAATCATGTGTTGTCTTTCCACTGACTGGTTAGCGCGCAACAAAAGCTTTTCACTGTACCTCGGTACACGGGACAATGAACTCAACTGAAACTTGAACAGAGGGTGGTGGGTGTATGGAACAAGCTACCAGAGAACATAGTTGAGGCAGGGACTATCACGATACGATATGATAAAACTTCATTCAGCCCATGAGGGAAGTTGATCTGCCAACAGTCAGAAAAACACAACAAGATACGTGAAACATGAAATTAAAGTGATGAGTGGAAAGTCCAGGATAGGGGGGATTGTGCAAAGATAGGGGGGTGGGGGGGGGGCAGGTCGGCCTTAGGAGGTGCGGGGCCCAGTTGGGAAAATTTTCATTAGAAATATAAATAAATAATTTATAAATGAGTCACGTGTCGTGAGTAATATGACATTACCCAGTCAGGTCAGCTTTTCAAATAAATCTTAAACCGTGCATGCGCAGATTGTGATCTCCGTAAAAATAAAAAATTTAAAAAGAAAGTAACAATTCAATTTACCCACAGCTTCCAAATCTCCTTCTTTCTGAATTATTGAATGGGTGAGGGTGGAGGGTGACGGCAGGTGGAAAGATGGTGGGAAAAACGGGGAGCCACACCGGGACAAGTTGAATCAGTTGTCATCTTATTTAGAATGACAATACTAATTCTAGATCAAGGGACCAATTCGGGGGAGAGTTTCCTTTCACAGCGTGTGGGAAGTCTAGCCAGGGGTAAAGTTGCGGGGTGGGCAGGAGCGTTGAGAAGGAGGGGGTCGGGTTTCATGCCTGTAACTCACTCACTCACCGTTGCCGCGGAGCTACCGCATTGTTGCCCAGGGAGGGAAGCAGCTCGCGTGGCTACAAGCGGCCTACATCACCGTACAGCGGAACGACTGCCGTCCTCAGCGCCTTCTCCCGGCCGTGCTCTCTGGCAGTGCTCTCCGTCTGAACAGTGAGGGGACCAGCTCAAGAGCAAAGATCATAGAGCGGCGTTGGGTCAACGGGTGATTGGATAACATCACAGCAGGCGGTGTGTCCTTACTCCTGTGTCTGCTGCGAAAAAGGGATCAATTGAGGTTACTCGCACTGACATATGGAGTAAGCTCCACCACCCGCTGTCCTGTTATCCATCGCCCGCTGACCCGCTCTTGAGCTGGATGATCCCCGGGCCGAACCCCTCCTTCTCAACACTCCTGCCCTCCCCACAACTTTACCCCTGGACAGACTACCCACACCGCTCTGAAAGGAACATCCCCCCCCCCCCACCCCACCAGCAGCGCTGTCCTTTTACCCGCCGCTCCTTACTTTACAGCTGCAAGGTAATATCTTGCCAAACTCAGTTGTATCTTTTCCTATCTCAATAAATATCACAAAATATGCTATTGTTTCAGCCCATTATGACAAAAATATAGAATGTAGGTTATTCAGTCACCCCATTCCCAGAAATAACAGTACTTAAAGAAGAACATTTGTTTTACTAATTTACGAGCATGTACCATACAGAGTCCGTTGATCCATATCCAGCAAATTGTCTTGTGATAATTGATTAAAAATGTATTATTGTCTAAGAAATTTGGTGTGGAATGATAATCCTATCTCAGTACTTTTAGGCAAGTCCCAAGCTATAGATACTTTCCCCCCCACCCCCAATCCCCCGCGCCCGATCTTCATTGAACCTACCATTTGACCAATCTTTTACTCAGCTGCTGTAACGTTTCCTTCCTATCAAAATCTCTGTGTAGCTTCTGTCCCTATCATCCAATTCCCACTTTGAAATAAATACAACTTTCGACAAAAATTTTGCAGCAGGATTGCTATATAAATGCAAATATATGGTATTTTATCCTAGCATCCCCCTTACCACCACACAAGAAGCGTAACTTGAATAGTTTGCATTTGGAGAAGTTCGATGTGGACCAGGAATGAAAATTAATAGCTATGAATCGATTAACAGCGAGCTACGAGGTGAGATTGAAACACCTGTCAGAGGGCTAAGAAACAATCCTGAGTTGACGGCGTATTGTATTAAGTGAGCATTTTGCAGCGACCTCACCATATTCTGGTTAAATATCCTTTCCACGGAAATCTCCTATTTCACTTTGAAATTATATTAATTTATAAACCGTTTTGTAACATCAGTAACCACCTTAATGTCCGTGCGTTTGGTACCGGGTATGCTTGAACAATTTATTGTAATGTACTGTATATAGTTTAAAAAAACTATATCAACCAGGTGTGAAAATTACACTGAATCGAACAATGATTGAAAATGCAGTGGGTAATCGACTATTCGCGATCCTGCTGCGAAATATTTTTCAAGTCGAAAGTTGTATTTTATTTCTTTTTGTAAAATATTTTTATTAGAAGTGAGACATGGACATAGAAATTTAGGTGCAGGAGCAGGCAATTTGGCCCTTCGAGCCTGCACCGCCATTCAATATGATCATGGCTGATCATCCAACTCATGTATCCCGTACCTGCCTTCTCTCCAAAACCCCTGATCCCTTCAGCCCACAAGGGCCACATCCAACTCCCTCTTAAATATGGCCAATGAACTGGCTTCAACTACCTTCTGTGGCAGAGAGAATTCCTAGATTCACCACTCTCTGTGTGAAAAACGATTTTCTACAACATCTGGTCCTAAAAGACTTCCCCCTTATCCTTAAACTGTGACCCCTTGTTCTGGACTTCCCCAACATCGGGAACAATCTTCCTGCATCTAGCCTGTCCAACCCCTTAAGAATTTTGTAATAGTCTCTATGAGATCCCCCTCAATCTTCTAAATTCAAGCGAGTACAAGCCGAGTCTATCCAGTCTTTCTTCATTGGAAGGTCCTGCCATCCCAGGAATCAGTCTGGAAGTAAATATATATATAAGAAGGAATAACATTAAAATCAAAAAAGAAGAAACATTATTCGTCAACATACATTCTTATATTTTTAAAGTTTATAGTCGTTCTTATTTATAATTCTATATTTTTTTTATTATTTTAGTAACAGAAAGAAAATAGTAAAAACAGAAATATATAATAAAAGAAATAAAATAGTAGAAAATCGATAAAATGTGTGGAGTATAAAGCAAGATATTCTTCATTGGAGAATTTGATTGGTCTATTGTATATAGTTCTCATCCATTCCTTCATTCAGGCTTCAGTCAGGCCCTCGAACCGGACCTCCTTGACCCTTTAAGTATTCAATAATGGAGACCATATTCCTCTGAATTGATCTAGCTTGTCCAAAAGGACAAGTCTTAGTCTTTCCAGATGAAGTGTCTCCGACATTTCTGTAAACCACATTTAGATTGTGGGGGATGTAGGACCTTTTCCAAAATCTTAGTATTAGTTTTTTACCAATTTTATTAAACTATTAAGTCAATAAAAATTATTTGCGTGTTTGTCAGTAGATGATCCGTTTCTATTATTCCTAATATGATTAAATTTTTGAGTCTGGAGTCAGTATTTGGCGATATTAACTACTTTCGAGATTATGTTAAAAATTTCTATCCAAAAATTAGTAATTTGTATACATTTTGTGAATGAGTGCGTTAGATTAGCTTCTAAATGCTGACATTTATCACATATAGCAGAAACATTTGAAAAAATTCTGTTTAATTTGGATTTCGAAAAGTGTAATCTATGTAAAAGAACTTTAAATTGTATTCAGGGAGTGTCTGGCATTTAATGAGCAGTGACCCTGTATATGTTGTAAACTTTCATTCCATACTTCTACACTAATTGTTTGTCCTAATTCGTTTTCCCATGCTTGCCTATATATTTCCGAGTTTGGTAAACAGTAGTGGAGATAGAGGACAACCTTGTTTACAGCCACGGAATAAATTAAATTTAGTTGTTACCATTTGATTTATTATATATTCTAGCTGTTGTGTTGGTATATTAGTAGCTTAAAATCCCATGTTTATGAAACTTCTCTCCGAACTGTAAAAGTTTCCATACCGAAAATAAATTACAATAAGACCATTCATTCATCCCCCCCCCCCCCCCCCCCCCCCCCCCCCCCCGATCGAAAGCTTTCTTCTGCGGTCAACGAAATAATTGATTATAAATCTTAATTAATGTTTCTTTTCGAGTAGTATATTATTTTAATAAGAATAATCTTCTCACGTTGTTTGAGGAGTATCGTTTTTACGGTATAAACCTGTTTGGTCTGAATGAATTACTTTATTAATCACTGTATTTAGTCTTTGTGCTAGTATTTGGTTAATATTTTTTGATCAGTATTTAAAGATGAGCTATGCCTCTATACGGGACCCTGGATCATCCAGATTTTTATCTAATTTAGGTATAAGGTGTTATAAAAATAGATTCATTTAATGTTTCTGTAACTTCTGTTGTGCATAGATTAGTTCATAAAGTGTCTTAAAACATGGAGCTATCATATAGAATGTTTTATAAAATTCTGATCCAATACCATCCGGTCTGGAGTTTTACCATTTTTTAATTCTGACTTCTAGCTTCTTCGATTTCTTTAATAGTTATTTCAGCGTTGAGTGATTCTCTATTTCTGAATCCATGTCCTTTTAGATTTACAATTTTTTAAAAATGTTTCTACTCCTATTTGATTTTCTGTCGTTTTGGCTGATATAAATTTTTATAATATTGCAAAAATCTCTCATTTTATATCTTTAGTTTGTACTAATAATTCCCCTTTGTTCTGATTTAATCCTATGGATTAATTTTTCTCCTTCAATTTTCGTAATTGACGAGCCCAATAATTTTTGTGGTTTATCTTCCGAAATTCAAATTGTATTTGTTTAGTATATTGGTATAGTTTTACAACTTGGTCTGACTGTATTTTATTTAATTTATATTTCAATGCAAAGATTTTATTATGTTTTATTATGGTTGGGTTAACAGCGTTTTCTGTATCTAATTGTTTGATCTCCTTTTCCAATGCCTGTTGTTCCCTCCGATTCTCTTTATTATAAAAAGCTTGAGAGGATATCATAATTCCCGAAGGATTACGCTTTAAAAAGTTTCCCATAATAGAGACAAAGATATGTTCTGTCGTATCATTTATTTTCAAAGAAAATCTTGATCTGTTTTGTGATGTATTCTTGAGTTATTTTGTCCTTTTAAAATTTGTGGGTTAAATCTCCAATGTCCCTGTTTTTCCATTTACCAGTTATTTTCATCATAAAAGTTAAAGGTGCGTGTTGATTCTGGAAATTATAAATATTATGATATTTTGAAATTATAAAGTGAATGGGATAAGTTTGAAATCTACCAAAAAATAATCTATTTATTGAATAAGTTTATGCACAGGTGAGTAAAATGAGTAATCCCGTCCAGCTGGGTTTTGCATTCTCCAAACATCTTTAATATTACTAGTATCTATATATGCATTTATTAGATCACTGGGAATGCGATTTAAGTTTCTGTTGTTTTGATGATCTGTCCAAATAAGGATCTAGTGTACAATTTTAAATCTCCTCCAATTATTAAGGTTGTGTTGGATAATTCCGGAAGATTAGTATTAAAATATTTTTTTAAAAACAGTGGGCTGTCAAAATTTGGGCCGTATACATTGACAAAAAATCATTTTTTGTGTGTATAAATTCTCTATTACAATAATATATCTACCATCACTATCAGTTATTGTTGAATTGTGGTTTAAATGAAGTGCCTTTACGAATTAATATTGCTACACCTCTAGATTTGTATGTGAAAGAAGCATGATACACTTTTGTCAATCCATTTAGCCTTTAATCTATGTTCTGCCTCTTTTTTTAGATGTGTCTCTGGATGAATACCACATCTGCTTTAAGTGCTTTTAAGTGTGCTAATACTTTACCTCTCTTAATTGGTTCATTAATACCTTTAACATTCCAGCTACAAACGTTATTCCTCCATTCCCCATATTCATTTGTAAGTCTTGCATCTTTTATCTAAAGGAATATGTAATAGGGCAAATGGTTTCAGCTCGACCATACCCGAAAACTTTACACCCGAATCCGAATAGATGAATTTTCAAGACCCTTGAGTATCTCTCACCTCCTTTGCATTCATTTCTATACTCCATTCAAAAATAAAATTAATAATAACAAGAGATAATATTTAAAAAAAAAGGATAAGATTAAGAGATTAATCTAGGTGTATAGAAACACAAATGAAACGAAAAAAACTACATCTAATATTGGTTTTTTGTAGTTAGTGTTAGTCATACTACCATGGCTAGCAATCTATAGACTTCCGTAGTCGATGTTACTAACTTATCCATTTCCATGATTCATTAAAAATTGTTATTCCATACAAAATATTTAAACCGGGAGTATTAAACTCTTATGTGTACAAAATCCATCAGTCAAGTATTTGATAATATCTATACTTAAACCTATTAAAAGCAATAATAATAAGAAAATATAAAAAAGAAAGTAATAATAAAAAATAAGAAAAAGGCAAGAAAATTTTAGGAAAAAGTAAAAAAATAAAAATAAAAAAGTACCAGGGGGGATAAATAAAGTCAAAAGTTTATATTTTGTGTATTTATATTTACTATTTACTTAATCCTAAGTAAATCAGCTATAGTTAGTTGTTAATCATTAATTGGTAGTTATTAGCTTTAATTAATAATAATACCACAGTATTAATTTTAGTATGTGTTAGTTATTAATATTAGTAGTGTTACTATTCTATTTATTAGTATCCATAGGAGCGTCCAATCCGTATCTCCCCGAATTCTCCCATCCGCAAAATCCTTCTCCATCTTCTTTAGATGAAACAAGTCCATAGTCCATAGTCCATTCCAATCTTGAAAGTACAATTTAATAGTAAGATTAAACGAGAACTTACCAGTTCGCAGTTTGATCGTTATTTTATAAGGAGTATATCGATGAGGGGATTACGTGAAAGAAGCCCCGCTGGCGCGTTGCTGGCTCGACATATTTCAAAGCAGCGGCATGAAAATCACAGAACAGATATAGACGGAAGTAAGATAGTAAGGCTCAACATAGATTTAGAATACCAGATGATCTTTTTTTTATAAGGGTCGGGTGTGGAGGGCACGTAATCCATCATCGTTATCCTCATAAATAAGGATTCAACTTCGAACGGTAAGTTCTCGTTTTAAATCTTACATTTTATTCGAGTCACGTGAGTGACTACGTGAAGATTTGTAGCTTCTGTGTGTTTTTTATGTCGTTGACTCTTTCCATACGACAATCTGGCCTCAAATCATAACAGTATGAGCAAATAACACATTTTTTCCCCAAAACATTTGCCTCAGTTTATGTGATAAAATTTTTCCCCATATAAAAATGAATGATAAATAATGACCTTTCCTTGGAATGGCAATTAATCACCAAATTTTCAATGATAATATTATTGAATATTATAAACAAAGCAACAACACAGAGAACCTAACCTCCGTGTCCAATCCTGACATCCATGACTTGCGTTCCTTGGTATCATTTAATATGATATGTTCACCCTCCGGCGCCGTTGATTGCCCCTTTGCTCGAGGCGGCCCATCTTTGTTGCCATTCCTGTGATGAATGTATCTACCTCCTTATATGGAGTGATTTTCACATCTCAATGTCTACTTCCAATGAGTTTAAACATGTTTTAACCTCTAGGAATATATTTATCTAGAACCATCAGTTTTTACTGATAATTAATGTGGGTTTTTGTGTGTAATAGTAGTGCGGTCTCACCACCACAGGAGACTCTTATCTATTGTTAAAATGTGAGTCACTGTCGACACACACACAATTTTTGGCGACCAGGATATGCTTAGATTTTACCTTTGTTCCAGCCTTCTTGGTCTGCTTTGTTTGTAAATTCATATAAGATAATGTAATCTGTAGACAATGCAATTAAATAACGTAAACATTTGCAATGTTTGCACTCTTAATGCTGACACTAAATTCATGACGCATTATCACTTTCAATGTTAATCTTTTGAATCATTGATAGAAATGGAGTCCATTGCCCAAGGCAATCAGGACTATGCTGATCTCCCAACTTCTGTATTTCAACTGGATATATAAAATATATAGTATATATATTATATCCCTTTTTCATATCGGGATATTACGAATGAGCCCCGATAAATTCTTGGTCAGCAATTTGTCCTAAATTAGACTTTAAACACTATGAGCTCTAATTATTGGCTCTCATCCCTAGATGCTGAGAAAAAACTGCAATCCACAAGGAACTCCCATATATCTAATATGATAAAATAACTTTTACTGTCTGCAAAAAAACTTCCAATTTTGTTTTAAACAAATATTGTTTTTTAAACTACTTCTCCAAATTGCAGGTGTAACATTCCTTTTGTACAATTGTTATATTGTTATATTAGTTAAAACATTCATAGACCGTCCTTTGACCGTCAAACTGTTATAATGGTCTGGTCAAACCTGCAGATAGACCAAATTTCATATCTTCTGCCCTGGATGAATTTGTACAACAATAAATTACTGCAACTATGAGTCCATCATAACTGGTTCAAACATCTCTTTCTCAACATTAATGAGAACCATGAAGGTACCGGTTTTTGGGCCACCAAAGCATCCCTGGCAGCGTCCTGCTACATTTTCATCAGACACTGCCCTATCAGACAAAAATGAGGAACATAAAAAGAACATCTTTCCTCATGTAATTTAGCGAAATGCATCCACCGCTCCTGCTCTTCAACCGGTTTTCCCACGAGAACATTTAAGAGATCGGTGATTTAATCTGGGATACAACCAGATTAATGGTAAGTAATCCATATTACTGACAATGTTTTTTCCACTGATTTGTTGTCTGCGACAGCATTGTCCTCTCCTTAGAGATAAACAGATGAACTAAAACATTTTTAGAGTACGCCACATCTGGTTACCCAGTATATACTTGATAATGATCTTACTTGACTCATGTGATTGATTTATATGCCACAGCCGTGGTATTGTTTCACCTGATATGACACTGCCACTTTCATTATAGAATAATAGGCCAGTTAATCCATAAAATGCTCCTGGATACTCCAATAATTAATACAAATGTTTTTTGGGAGAAAAAATTTCTTAGGACAATCCATTTGGCAATTCCCTGGTGTTATTTTTCCGTAGTCCCCTAAACAAGGGACGTATCAAATATTAATTTGATTAAGAATAGATATTATACTACCGTATCTTAACCCAAATAATCTACAGAAGCTATCCATCATCCGATAATACTTGCTTCAACTTGTAACAGCTGCTAAGCTTATATATTTAAAGCAGCTTGTGGAATCTTTTCTATTCCACCACTTTAATTCTGATAACGTTATCCATTTGGTATTTGCATAGGCCTGTCAAAAGGCCTGCATTACTCTTTATAATGACTTGTGTTTTTTCCCTTTTTTGGAGCTTTTTTATCTTTAAACTCCTTCTCCTGATGGAGGGACAAAGTTTGTCAACAAAGCAATGAGGCATTTGTATCTCAGAAAAACATTTTTTCCCCTCATATGAATGCTTAAAACATAGTTTTTATTGGATGGGTCAGAACCCTTGCCTCTCAACAGGCTTGTAATTGCTGCACTAATTTGCAGCTGACTCCTGATCAACCTTCCAATTTAAAATGTGATCAAGATAAACCATGACCATGTCCTCATTAGTGCAAGTGCTGATCTTCTTATCAGTGCAATTGTTGTTCCAGTAATTATTGAACACTAGAAACTGAGTTTAATCCATTAGACAATATCTTAACCTTGCACAGCTGACCCAGTTGAATTAATTTTTTCAAGTACCTGTAATATGATAATAATTGGTACTAAATACCAATCCTTCGAGTTTAATAGTAATGGATTAACAATTTTGCTAATAACAACTGTTTAACCCCTAATGTTGAAGATGTCCATTTCAATAAAATGTTTTTTTTACACTGTAAAAGTGTATTTAAAATGATGTTTTGTATGGCTTTAATTAACCACCACATCTTTTTTCCCTGGGGAAATTTATGATACAAATTTAACGTACCTCCTCTTTATTGAGATATTTTGGGTGCAAACCAAAAATCAATTTTTAGGTTTTTTCCTATTACAGGTGAACAATTCCTTCTACAAATTGTTTTTGTAGTCCTGCTTGTTATGCCATATCATTGACCATAACACCTGTAATCTTCCCACAATGTGGAGATTTTCATCAACTTCTTCTGTAACAAGTTTTTTGCACCTCTTCAAATGTACATGAGGCCCTCTAATTTAACATGCCTTCTCTCCCCAACCATATGGGTTCACATAAGGCTGTGTTGGATAAATATTTATTTATCATACTCCTGCCTTTGTTTTGATCCATTATTAAATCTTTACATTGGATCATATTTTGCCAAAGTTTAATGACCAATAGTCTGTCCTTTGTAATCAATGTCTTTGATTTTATCCCTGAGGCAGGTTTACTCCATTAATAATCAGGAGTTTAAATAACTGATCTGTTTTGACCTGCAAATCTAAAGTGCAAAATTGGTCCCAATAACAATTACATATATAGAATTATATATATATATATATATATATATATATAATATATTATATTATATATAGATATTAGGGGGGGAAGGGGGGGGGGGGGGAATATATATATATTATATATTTTTATTAAATTAATCCCATTGAGCTCGGGTGAACACAAACTGTGGCAATTTGTCTTTTTATTTAAAATGTAAATAATTCCCTACCATTTAAATGGTAAATGGTAGGGAATTGAGGAATGCTGTGGAACAGAGGGATCTAGGAATAACTGTGCATAGTTCCCTGAAGGTGGAATCGCATGTAGATGGGTGGTAAAGAAAGCTTTGGTGTGCTGGCGCTTTATAAATCAGAGCATTGAATATAGGAGTAGGGAAGTAATGTTAAAATTGTACAAGGCATTGGTAAGACCAATTCTGGAGTATGGTGTACAATTTCGGTGGCCTAGTTATAGGAAGGATGTCAACAAAATAGAGAGAGTACAGGGAGATTTACTAGAATGTTGCCAGGGGTTCCAGCACAACTGTTACAGAGAAAGGTTGAACAAGATTGGTCTTAACCTTTCTTTGACAAACCCCATTGAGCGCAGATGGTTAAGGGGGGAATTGATTGAGTCTTTAAAATGATGAAAGGGATAGACAGAGTTGACGTCACCCCGGATACGTTTTTCCCATTGAGGGTAGGGAAGATTCAAACAAGAGGGCAAGACATGAGAATTAAGGGACAGAGTGTTTCGGGGTAACGTGAGGGGGAACTTCTTACTCGAGGGGTGGTGCTGTGTGGAATCAGCTTCCAGCAGACGTGGTGGAGGCAGGATCGATTTTAACATTTAAGAGTAAAGAGGATAGGTATATGGGACGTGAAGGGAATGGAGGGGTATGGTTGACCTGAGTGCAGGTAGATGGGACTAGGGGAAAACAAATGGTCGGCACGGACTGGAAGGGCCGAGAGGGCCTGTTTCTGTGCTGTAATTGTTATATGGTTATATGGTGAAACAATTTATATGGGTTATATGTTATGTTTATCGGTTATTGGACATAGTTTTGCATTTGTTTTACATAAATAGTGATGCCTCGCACCAGCTTGAAATACTTTGAAAACGTATTTCCTTATGTCTCCATATAATTGAGACATGGGTACCATAAACAGATTCACCGTTGATACCTTAAATAAAACATAATAAGTTTTATCAATAATTCTGCTGTTTCAACCATAACAGCTTTGGTGAGAGACCAAATAATTTTGGTTTCCAAGGTTACTTTCCATGGCCTCACTCCTTCATTCAGGTATCGTACCCAGTACACCTGTAGATATATATTTGTGCTGTGGTGTACCTTAATAAAACATAAAAGTTTTATCAAAATTCTGC
Organism: Okamejei kenojei; assembly: GCA_035221665.1. Lineage (NCBI taxonomy): Eukaryota > Metazoa > Chordata > Chondrichthyes > Rajiformes > Rajidae > Okamejei > Okamejei kenojei. Next base: position 846,351 of record CM069173.1, read on the forward strand.
TGTTTCAACCATAACAGACTTAGGGTTGAGAGACCAATTAATTGGTTTTGGTTTCCATTGGTTATTTTCCATGGCCTCACTCCTTCATTCAGGTATCGTTATATATATATTTGTGCTGTGGTGGGTACTTTATGACCAGCCACCACTATCAATGCACCTTTAGGGTCAGTTTTTTCATATTATTTTACTGCCCTGGTTACTCCTGAGTTTTTCCTCAAGGAGACTACCTCCAAAACAATTCGAGGTAGATATTCCCACATTGATAAATTCCATCACATATATTAATATATGGAAACCCCTCAGGGTCTGTTTTTGGGAATATTCTGGGCCTTTTAAACCCTTTGGTTGATTTTTTTATTTTTGGAGTCTTTCTGCATTAATTTTAAGCCATAAAGCTGTTTTGTCTGGAGGCCTTTTTATTAAACTTTTTAAATCATGGCCTCTCTGACAAAAAAAAAATGTCCTCCCTACTGGAGTTTTTCCATCTGGAGTTTTTTCTTTTTCTTTTCAATTTTTAAACTTCGTTTTTTCCCCATAGCCAAAAGTTTGTGGAACGACTAAAGTCTCCCTAACGGTAATTTTAACGGCCACCAGTATCGGAACCGGCTCCGCACTTAATCCCCTGTCCCGATCGCTGAGTAATTCCCCTGGGACGCTTTTTTAAAACTCCGTTTTTTCCACCCGGAGTATTTTCTTTTCATTTTAACTTTTACTTTATTTTTTGCTTTCAAATTATTTTTAACTCCTGGTGGCTCTATACACCAGCCACGGAGTTTGGATATGCCCTGTAAGTATTTCAACTGCACTTACCTGCGGGCCCGTACCTACCGCTGTCGAGGAGCTGCCTCTGCAGCTCTTGCTCTGCCGTCAGCGTCGACGTAATGATGATCAAGCGCCAGGCGGGGCTTCTTCACGTAGTCACTCACGTGACTCCGAAGTAAAATTGTTGTTATAGTTCATCTTTGAAGCTTTCATTCAGTCTACCTCTCGCTCCTTAATCCCTTGGGCAAAGCTCATTGCATCCGCTGGGTTTTTGAAATGATGTTCTTCCTGGTTGTAGGTGACTCTCAGGGTGGCTTGGTACCTCAGACTGTACTTCAGATTCTTCACTTCCCTCAAAATTCTTTTGGTCTCCTTGAACGCATTTCGTTTCTTGGAGACCTCTGCTGGATAGTCTCGGTAGATGCTGATCGATCGAATCTTCTTCATATGTAAGATTTCTACTTTTTATAATTTTCTTCATCATCTCCTCCAGGACATGATCATACTGGACTTTTACTATCATTTGTTTTGGAGGGGTGTCTTGCTTTGTATAACGTCTCATTACTCTGTGTGCTCGGGCTAGTAAAGGCTTTTGTTCCAGAGATAAAACCTTTTGCAGTAAGTTTGCAGTAAACTCTCGAGTATCTTGATTCTTTTCTCTCCCTTCTCGAATACCCACGATCCTTAGGTTCTGTCTTCTCTGGTGTCCTTCCAACTCGGTACACTTATCAGTTGTTTTGCCCAGTAAGTCAGATAAACGTTGATTTTCTTTGAGGAGTGTTTTCGTAGTCTGAGTACTTGTTTCGACTAGTTCTTCAAGGTTCTTTATGGCTGTAGACTGTTCCTTGATTTCTTCCACCACGGGTTCCATTTCTATTTCCACCTTATTTTACATTATTTCATTCATCTCTTCCACTATACTTGCAGATTTATCCGTCAATATTTCTGCAATTTCCTTTCGGAGTTTGTCAGATAATTCCGTGGCCGAGGTATTAATTTCAGACTTTAACTCCTTCATCTCCTCCTTGATTTTTTCTATTTCTTCCTTAATATTCATTTTTGCCAATTCAGTCTTTAATTCCAACTTTCTCAGCCATTTCTTGTACAAAAAAAACTTTGAGTTTCTTCAATTTCCGATTTTTTCTTCGGTTTTTTCGACACAACTTCTAGGGATAGTGTCCTACCTGAGGCCGAGGCTTCGGTCGGGCCTTGCTCTTGTTCTGCCGTTTTCCTTGTATACCGGAGTTTTGTTTTATCTGCGAGTGGGCTGCGCTGTGTTGCCATTACGAGTCGCGCGCCTGATGACGTCACTTCACGGCAGCCGGTGCAGAAACAGCAGGCAAACTTCCGGTGGCGCTATGGAGCCCTAGAGTATAGTGCCAGCCAGCTCTCTGCAAAAAAAAATTGTTAAAAACGGGGGTTTTCGAAGACTTACCGGCTGTCTGCAACGAGCTGAAAGATTTGTAGTTTCCTCACCGAGTGACGTTATCAGTCAGCTATGTCGGTTCCACGGAGCCCCACAGATAAGAGTAAAGCTCGAAAGCCGAAACTGGAGAGAAGGTCCAAGTGAAGGCCTGGGAGTCGACTAGAACTCGATCCCAGGAAGATGTGTCGACTAGGACTCGATCCCAGGAAGATGTGTCCAAGAAATCAGGGACAAAAGTGGAAGGTTGAGGAATTGAAATCCTTTATTTCTCAGCAGATAGTTAAGTTAAAGGAAGAATTAAAGGAAGATATAAAGTCAAATAAATAGCTCGATTGATATACAGATGAATCAGATGAAAACTCAACTAATGGAGTTAAAAAAAGGGAAACAAACACAATTATTGAAAAAAGGTTTAAGAAAATGTCGGATGATTTAAAAGAAGAGTTTATTGACACGTTTTAATGACATGGAGGAAAAGCTGGATAAAAAACTGGAAAGGTTTAAAAAAGACATTAAAAAAAGACATTGACAACAACAGAATTTAAACCTATTGAAGAAATGCAGAAACAACAGATGGCTGCAATAAAAGACCTTGAACAGACAGCAGAAGCAAAATGCTTTGGACTACAGCAAATTTGATTACAGATAATATGAACGTCTGATGAGTATGCTGGACTAAAACAGCCGAGAAAGAATGTACTGAGCTAGAAGGACATCAGAGAAGGCAAAATCTGAGAATTGGTAGGGATTTCCTGAGGGTCGAGAGAATATCGACGGCCCTCGAGGTTCACTGCTAAATTACTCAAAGAATGTCTTATCTCTGGAAGAGATGCCTTTATTAGCTCGTGCTCACAGAGTCAGTAGACGTCAGACCAGACCCGGCGCTCCTCCCTCAGGCAAATGATCATTAAAGTACAAGTTTGATTTTGTTCTGGATGAGATTATGCGGAAAGCTTCGAAAAACTAAAAACTTGACATTTGAAGGTCAAAGGATTAGTAATTTATCGAGACTATACCACCAGAGGTCGCCAGGAAACGGAAAAGCATTCAATGAAGCCAAAAGTCTTATGCGTGGAGTAGAAAATCTGAGATACGGTTTGAACTACCCAGCGACTTTTCGAGTTTTCTTATAAGAAAGTGGAGTACTTTTTTAAGACCCCAAACACAAGCATTGGAGTTTGCTCAGCAGTTCAAGACTTGAAGAATACCTACAAGCAAGTTATACTGACTTTTACCATCTTCAGATACTCAACATGAACTTTTAATATTTACTGAGACTCTTCAAGAGGATATTGGACTTGATGGAATAGACAATGTCGAATGGAATGGAGGGGAATAAAAACAAGATTTGACAAACGTCATCTGGATATCTGGACATTGATAATTAGTTCTAACATATAACTAACAAAATAATTAATACACACATTTAAAATTATAATACGGTTTTATTATCAGTTTTTCCCACCCTATTTTTTTATTAATTAGGAATGTCTATTATTACTAATCACTATTACTAATAATTAATAATTAATTTTCCCTTTTCTGAACTGAATTAATTGTATGTTATTCATCTTTTTATATAGCCTTTGTATTTTTTATGTCTAATATTAGTTAGATTTCTAAGTTAGCTTTAGATATTGATATTTTTAAAGGAAGAACCTTTTTTTTTTTATTCTTCCTTTTTTCTCTTTTTCTCTCCCCTTCCTGGGTTTTTTTTTTTTTTTTTTTTAATATTATTATTCCCCCTCCCCCCCCCCTTTTTTTACATTATATATATTATACCCCGTTAAAATATTGTTAAGGATAGTAATTCCCTAATTCCAGGAGCTGGTCGTGTGATAACATCGATGACGGAAGTCGTTAGTATATATAGTCATCTTAATATGGCTGGCACAAACTACATCGATTCTAGATGTAGTTCTTTTTTCTTTACACACAGTACTTCTATTTATTTTCTTTCTATCTTTTATATCTATAGTAATTTTTGGTTTGATTGGAGTAAATAATGTACCAAGGGAGATATATTCATGAGGGGCAAAAAAGAGATTTAAACTACATCCACTCGGGGTTCAGGTGTAAGGTTGGGTTTATCGCGCTGATCCTTAGATCCTGCAGATCCCCATAAATCTAAAAATGCAAGACTTAAAAGAAATACGGGGAATGAGGGATTAAAATTCTGCAGTTGGAATGTTAAAGGTATTAATGAACCGATAAAGAGAGGAAAAGTATTGACATACTTAAAGGCAAGTAAAGCTGATGGTAATTTACATTCAAGAGGACCCATCTAAAAAAAGAGGCGGAAAAAACAGGTTGAAAGCTAAATGGATAGATAAATATATCACTCTTCTTTACACATAAAATCAAGAGGCGCGTAGCAATATTATTTCGTAAAGGTACTTTATTTAAGCATACATTAACCATAGATGATAACAGACTGGTAGATATATTATTGTGATAGGAGAATTAAATACAGAAAAAGTAATTCTTGTTAATATATATGGACCAAAATTTGATAGTCCATTGTTTTTTAAAAAAGTATTTAATAATATTCCGGAATTAATACAAATATAATTTGATAATTGGTAGGAGATTTCAACTGTACATTAGACCCTTACTTAGACAGATCTACAAAACAAAGAAAAAACAAATCACGTTCTAGTGATTTGCTAAATGCATATATGCAAACAACCAACATTAAGATGTTTGGAGAACAGAAAATCCTACAGGACGAGAATATTCTTTTTACTCCCCAGTACATAAACTTACTCAAGAATAGATTATTTTTTTGGTGGATGCAAAACTTATCTCTCACTTACTTATGAAGCTAAAAATATGTTAATATAATAATCTCAGATCACGCTCCAGTAACGTTTTAAAATTAAAATTAATAATAAATAGAAATTTAAGACAGTGGAAATTTAACCCACAAATTTTAAAAAACAAAGCCACTCAGGAATATATCATAACTCAAATTAAAACTTTTTTGAAATAAATGATCAACCAGAGATATCGCGTTCTTTATTGTGGGAAACATTTAAGCATATCTTCGAGGAATAATGATTTCTTCACAATGCATTTGACAATAAAAAGACTCGGAAAGAACAACAAGATCTAGAAAAGGAGATTAAGGAATTAGATATATCAGAATGCAATAAAAACCAGATACGACCATTACATAATAAAATTGTTATATTGAAATATAAATTAAATAAAAATATATACAGATCAAGTGATAAAATTTTACCAACATTTAAACAATTACAGTTTGAATTTGGGGATAAGCCCCAAAAACTGCTGGCTCGACAATTAAGGAAAATTGAACGGAAAAAAAAATTATACATAGGATTAAAATCACAAAATGGTGATTTATTAATACAACCTAAAGATATTAATGAAAGATTTATGCAATATTATAAAAATTTATACACTGCTAAAACAACAGTAAGTAAAATAGAAATAGATGCATTTATTAAAAAAATGTAACTTGAAAGGACAGGATTTACAAAATAGAAAAAATTATTAAATGCTGATATTTCAATAAATGAAATTAAAGAATCTATTAGATCATTAAAAAAAACGGTAAAACACCAGGACCTGATGGTTTAGGTTCGGAATTTTATAAAAAATTTCATGAATATATAGTTCCATATTTAAAATCACTATATGAACAGATATATACAGAACAGAAGCTTCCAGATACATTGAACGAATCGATTATAACACTCATACCTAAAATAAATAAAGACTTAGACGAACCAGGATCATATAGAGCAATAGCTCTATTAAATTACAGATCAAAAGATATTAACAACAATATTAGCAAAAAGATTGAGTTCAATTGTTGAGAATTAATACATCCGGATCAAACTGGATTTATACCAAAATTCGTATTCTTCATATAATACTAAGACGATTGTTAATTATTATATATTCGAAAAGAAGTGATAAAAAAGATTAGTAGTTATTCTCTTGATGCAGAAAAGGCTTTTGACCAAGTGGAATGGCCCTATTTATTTTCGGTGATGGAAGCTTTTTAAATTAGGAGAGGTGTTTATTACTTGGATTAAATTATTATATGCAAATCCAATAGCTAGAATAACAACAAATCGAATGTTATCAATTAAATTTAATTTATCACGAGGTTGTTAGGCAAGGTTGCCCTTTATCACCTTATTGTTTGCATTAGCAATAGAACCACTTGCTCAGAGGGTAAGACTACACCCGGAAATATATGGATATGATACCGCAAATACTAAGAATAAAATTTCCTTATATGCAGATGATGTATTACTTTATATCACTCAACCAGAAATAAGTATTCGAAATTTGTTAAAACTAATAAACGGAATTCGGATCACTTTCAGGATACAGTATTAATTGGAATAAAAGTGAACTTATGCCTATAACAATGAATAAGTTACATATATTACAACAATTTCCTTTAAAGATAACAAATGAAAATATTAAATATCTGGGATTTTTTGTTACAAAAAGATTTAATTCTCTATTTAAATCTAATTTCCCCCATTACTAGATAAATTAAATAAGAATATTTCATACTGGAAAAGTTTACCTATTTCGATGATAGGGAAAATTAATGCAATAAAAATGATTTTTCTTCCACAATTATTATATTTATTTCAATTAATCCCGATATATCTTCCAAAAATTTTTTTTAAAAAAGTAGATTCTTTAATTTACGAATTTTATTTGGGATTATAAGATTCATAGAAATAAATAAAAAACATTTAGTAAGTCTAAAATAAATGGAGGATTAGCGTTACCAAACTTGATGTTTTATTACTGGGCAGTTAATATTAAAAACATGAATTTTTGGTTAGGAGAAATAGATAATAAACAAATTGGTTAAAGTATGGAAGAGAAGATTGTTCTCCATTAGAAATTAGCTCTATAATATTTGCTAATATTAATGTAGCTAAGAAAGTTTATAGTGAAAATCCGATAATAGAAAATGGAATCCGCATATGGAAACAAATAAAGAAAGCATTAAAACTAAAATCTATACCAATAAGTCTTAAGATTGTTAATAATTTTATGTTTAAATAAAACCTTCGATTTTGGATAAGGCTTTTTTACAATGGAAAAAATAAAGGAATTTCTAAGATGGTTGATCTTTATAAGGAAAATACTTTTCTTTCATTTCAAGAGTTGCACACAAATTTTATGGCTACATAATAAGAATATATTTCAGATTATTTACAAAATTAGAAAACTATGCCGTCTGTAAATATATATGAATTTTGAAATAGAAAAAAAATAGAAATTTTAGATGAATGTTTGAATAAACATCCAAATATGGGAAAAAATGATATCATATATATATAATATTTTACTGGAAAACGATACTCCATCAACAGAAATTATACAGAGAATCTTGGGAAAAGGAATTAGGCCAAATAATAAGACCAGAAATATGGGATGAAAGTTTACGAACATATACATATATTGTTTCATTAAACGCTAAACATTCTCTTATACAGTGTTAAAATATAACATAGATTACATTACTCTAAATCTAAAATTACATAATATTTTTCAAAAAATATCTCCAATATGTGACAAATGTCAAATTTCAGAAGCAAATTTGACACATTCATTCACTAACTGCATAAAAAAATTGTAAGAATACTGGAAGGAAATATTTAAAATTAATCTCGACTGTTATTAATATAAATATAATCCCTGGACCCAAAGCTGATTATACTTGAATAATTGAAACTGACCAAATTACTGAAACACGAATGCAATGAACTTTTATTGATTATGGTTTAATAAATTGGGAAAAAATTAATATTAAAATTTTGGAAAGGCCCTGCATTCCCAACAATCAAAATTGTGGAATTTAAGAAATGTCTAGAGACACTTCATTATGGAGAGATTGAGCTTGTCCTTATGGAATAGGTTAGATCTCTTCAGATGTCTTTGGTCTCCATATATTAAATATTTGCAGGGTCGTAATGGTTCGGCGCGGGAACCTGACTGAGGCCTGGACATTAGAGTGGATGAAGAGATACGTATAATAAATCATGAATATATCTATAAGGACGGATTATTGACGAATATTTAGATTCTCCATCAAACCTCTTCTTATTCTTTATTCTATTTCCAATATTCTCTATTTTTCTTATATCTAAATAAAAAATAAAAAAATAATATAGAAAACACACTAGCCCCTTTTTTTTTTTAATATTAGATGAATATAAAAATATCATTAGATTTATAAGAACATTTGTTAGTATATTAGCATGTTCCTCAGTATTTTATATTTTTACATTATATTAAAATTATATGCTTTAATGGTACAAATAATTTTAAATTAGCGATAAAATAAATATTGTTAACAGATTAGGAAGAAATAATAAAGAATTATATAAGATGTAACTAACTTTTTGTATCAATAATATCATAAAAATTTGGTCTTATACTAATAAAATTAGAAATAAAATGATAATTACTAATAGTACGAGTATAAATGCTAATATTGTGAATGTATTAGTAGTATTATGTATCTTTAATTATATAAAATACATAATTCTGAAATCTATAACTAAGGATAATACAGTATAAATAATATTATTAGTATGAATCAGTTATTAAGGACATATGTATATTTACTACTGAAATATAATGTAACTGGGTTGTATTTTGTTTCTATAATAAATAAATTAAAAAAAAAAAAAAAAAGAAACAGAGCAGCAGGAAGGTCATTTCTCCCCCGTTTTTCCTCGATTTTTCACGAGCTGGCTGGCAGTCTGCTTTCCAAGCCCCTCCATAGCGTCCAAACCCCCCCAACGGGAATAGTGGGAATTTGAAGACAGGGACAGAGATGCTACACAGATATTTTAAATCGGGAGAGCTCTTGGGTGAACTCGCACAGTGGGACAGGGCCTGAGGCAGCATCTATGGAGCGAAGGAAATAGCCAACGTTTCGGGCCGGGTCCTTTGCTCCATAGATGCTGTCTCACCCGCCAAGTTTCTGCAGCATTTTTATCTACCGTAAAACGTCAATGATTCCGGGAATGCCGAGAGAGCTAGAGAGAGACGAAATGGGGAGCGGGAGAGAGAGAGCGCGTGAGAGAGAGAAGGAGCGAGTACGAAAGACAGAGGGACACAACGGGGACGGCATTGTAAAATGAATGACTAACCTCTGAAAGACCAGAAGCTCACTAAGAAGCCCTCAATCATGAATGGTGAGTTTTAAGAAATTCTCAATGTGTCATCCAATGCATCGATCTACCATTCCTCAGTAAATGGTAATAGTGTTTTGAACTAGTATTTATGACGCCGCAAGAATTGTATTCAAAGGTAGCGCAGCGTCTTAATCTTGTTCCATAAAGGTCATAATTGATAGTGACAGAATTAGGCCATTCGCCCATTCAATCTACTCCGCCATTCGATCATGGATGCTCTATCTCCTCCCTCCTAACGCATTCTCACTGCCTTTCTCCCCCGTAACCCCTGACACCCGCACTAAGCAAGAATTTATCTATCTCTGCTTAAAAAAATGTCCACGTGACCTGCCTCCACAGGCACTCGGTACAATAAATTCCACAGATTCACCACCCTCTGTCTAAAGAAATTTCTCCTCACCCCGCCTCCCTAAAGAACATCCTTTAATATTCTGAGGCTTTGACCTCTAGTACAGGGTGGGGTGGGGGGGGGGGGGGAAAGTTAGAATAGACTGCGCAATGACGGGTGGGGGGGATCCCAGTGTGAGAAGTGAGTCGCCACCTCGTACAGCGTTCCCACACCCTCTTCTCCACCAAGCAAGGCACACTCTCTCACACCCCACCCGCCCTCTCCCCCCATGCTTCCCTCATCCTCCCCCCTCTCTAAAGAAGGAGGGAGATTTGAGGTAGTGAGAGTAGGAAGGAGAAGGGGCAGAGGGATATCTAAAGGGTAACTGGGTTATGGTCTCCAATCACCTCACAAAGGGCACCCAACAGTGTGTGAGGCAGAAGTGGAGAACTCTCTCTCTCTCCAATTCTCAATCTCTCTCTCACCCATCTCTTTCTCCCTCTCTCTCTCATCTCTTGTCTCTCTCTCCAGCTCCCCCCCCTCATTCCAATTCTCTCTCCCTCTCTCTCTCCTCTCTCTTCTCCTCTTCTCTCTCCAATTTCTCTCCATCTCTCTCACTCTAGTCTCCCTCTCCCCCCCTTCCGCTGGTCCCTCTCTCTCCAATTTATCTCTCTCATCCATCTCTCTCCCGCCCCCTGGACAGTAATCAGTCCAACTCATAACTGAAAACGAGTCTGATTTGCAAACTGAAAATCCCCCTCTCCCTCTGTATCTCCACTGTCCCCCCCCCCACACACACACACACAGCCACAGACCACAGAAACACACACAACCAGCACATACAGCCACAGACACAGAAACAGACACATAAACACACACACACATACAGCCACAGACACAGAAACAGCACACACACATACAGCCACATACACAGAATAACACACACACACAAACAGCCACAGACACAAAACAGACACCAGAAACACACACACACATACAGCCACAGACAACAGAACATAACACAGAAACACACAACACACGACACAGCCACAGACACAGAAAACACACACACACATACAGCCACAGACACAGAAACAGACACAGAAACACACACACACATACAGCCACAGACACAGAAACAGACACAGAAACACACACACACACGCAGAGAGACAGAAACACAGAGACATATACAGACACAGAGTTACACACAGACAGACACAGACATACAGACAGACACACAGGGTTACCCCGGCCCGGACATTAACCCCGACACCAATGTTAACACAGACTCAAACCTCCAACCTGGTTTGGTGTTGTACCGGCACCGAGCGAGTTAACACTCAGGGCTGAGTTTGCTGCGGTGCTGGGGCTTGCTTGCCTTGTTTTGTGCCTGGACATCATCTGGCATGGGTTGTGACACTTCCCTCCCCCCCCCCCACCCCCCAGAGACCGGATACTACCACCCCCCCCCCCCCCCCCCCCCCCCCCCCCACCCCCCCACCCCACCCCCCAATTAAAGATTTGTTAATCCTTATTTAACAAAGTGTATTTGTATTTCCATATAAATACGGAAAATTAACGCGGGGCCCCCTTGGACGCGGGCCCAATTTGGAAAAACAGTCCAATATCGGCCAAAGGCTAGCCCTGGGGAAAGGGGATCAGTCTCAGTCCTACCCACCACGACAGATAGGGATGAGTTGTTACATTTGATACCACAGGGAAGAAGATTCCTGTGGCGTTCTGTGCTGAGCATCTTGGTGGAACCAGTCAGTTGCTGAAGGTGCTCCTCAGTTTGTCCTATGGTCCCATGGAGGGAGGTAAGCTGTATTGTCCCCAGGATGCTCCACCTAGAACCTCCAAGACCAAACCTCCCCTGAATCCAACTCCGCGCCCAAGACGAGCCGGCTTCCTGGTGAGCTTCACAGCGTTGAAAAGACATTTGGACATGGATAGGAAAGTTTCGTGGGATATGGGCCAAAGTAGACAAATGGGGGTAGTAATAAGATAAGGGCGAGGGATGGGCTGGGCCGAATGGCCTGATTCCGTGCAGTTTGACTCCATGTCTCTGGATTTATGAAATGTTGTAGTGTTTATGCTAACTCTTTATAGCAGGCTGAGGGCTGACCCTACAGAGATGTATAAAGTAACGAGAGGCAGAGATTTATAATGCTGGTTAATAACCAGCACCTTTCCCCCTGGCTGGCATTGACAAGTTGGGCCGAAGGGCCTGTTTCTGTGCTACATAAATCTAAAGTGAATGCACAGTGACGCAGCGGGTAGACCTGCTCCATCACAGCAACAGAGACCCCCGGTTCCATCCTGACCGAGGTGCTGTCCCTGTGTGGGGTTTGCACGTTCTCCCCGTGACCTGCTCTGGTTTCCTACCACACTCCAAAAACGTGCAGGTTTGTAGGGTTAATTGGCTTCATATATATTGTAAATTGTTCTAAGTTGTATTCTGTTGTCACACCTGTTATAGCAAGGATGTACGTGAGATATCTTTTAAGGCAGAGGTAGATAGATACTTGATTAGTCCGGGGTCAGGGGTTAAGTGGGAGAAGGCAGGAGACGGGTTAGGAGGGGAGAGAATAGATCACCACGATTGAATGGCGGAGTAGACTTGATGGCCTACTGGTCTAATTCTGCTCCTATCACTTATAACCTTATGACCGTATGCCATTAAGCTGGAAAGATGTGCAGAGAAGAATTTACGAGGATGTTGCCAGGACTCAGGTGTGAGCACAGGGAATACTAACTCCCCTATAG
>CM069173.1:859346-889902 GCA_035221665.1 Okamejei kenojei
GTGGGGGGTTGGGGGAGGGGGCGGCTGGGGGAATGCGGGGCGGCTGGGGGAAGGGGGCAGGTGGGGGTTGGGGTGAGTGGGCGGCTGGGGGAGGGGGGCAGGTGGGGGGTTGGGGGCAGGTGGGCGGCTTGGGGGGGAGGGATTGGGGGAGGGGGCGGCTGGGGGGGAGGGGGCGGGGGGGGGTTGGGGGAGGGGGCGGATGGGGGAGGGGGCAGGTGCGGGGGGTTGGGCGGAGGGGTGGCGGCTGGGGGGTTGGGGAGGGGCGGGGGGGGAGGGGGCAGGTGGGGGATTGAGGGGAGGGGGCGGCTGGGGGGAGGGGGCGGGTGGGGGGTTGTGGGAGGGGCGGCTGGGGGAGGGGCGGTGGGGGGGGGTTGGGGGAGGAGGGGGCGGTGGGGGAGGGGGTGTGGGGGGTGTGAGGGGGAAGGGCTCCAACATCACTCTGCGGACTGGAGGGAGTTGAGTTGAGTTTTGTTCATTATTTTCACAGCATCCTACAGGGAGAGAATCAAACGCGATCGTCCAGCTTCAGATTGGGCCGCCCCCTCGGGGTGGGTCCCCTTCTTCCAAGCTCCCAATAGGGGACGAAAGGGTGTAAGATACGGGGACAAATTCCACGGGGCAATTCCGTCGTCCGACTGCTCCGTGGTCTGGGTGTGATCGATGTTGGCCCGGGGCGCTGGACTTGCACGCAAAGCTATTCCATGTTTCTTGAAAGTTCCCCTTGTTACGGTAAACCGTGGCCCACCAAACCCCCCCCCCCCCCCCCCAATAAGCCGTACACCTCCTTGCCGGTGAGCACGTGCGGGCCAGGTCTTCACTTGGCAAAAGTGCCCTTGTCCGAGGTCTTGAGCAGCGGTAGTTGCCGTGCTGCGGGTGTCTGGGCGGGTGGTGGCGATTTGGAGTTGCGGCCTGCGCGGCACATGCATTGCTGGGTCGGGCCTCCCCCGACTTTGGGCTGGCTCTGGGGGTCTCCCTGCCCCATGTGTGCTGGGGGGCACAGCAATCACAAGAAACATCTCTTAATGCTATCGACAGGGATTTGTGCTGCGCGGCTTCCATCCGTTTTTTTTTAATCACTTAATGACTAAAAACTTTTAGACACCCAGAAAACAAAACTGTTTAAAACAGTACGTACAAAGTGCAATTGGCCTGTGCCGGGCGTGGGGAGACGGCAACCTTCACGTGTTTGGTCCGCCCTGTTCCGACAAATGCAATCAACCCGGCTTGCACAGTCAAAACCGGTCAAAATAGGAAACTAGACAATAGGTGCAGGAGGAGTGGCCATTCGGCCCCTCGAGCCAGCACCGCCTTTCACTTTGGACCAGGCTGATATCCCGGTCGTCAGACTCGCACTGTGAAACCGTAATTTTTTATTCCCAAGTCATTTACATGGCAGCTTCTGCCTGAATGAATGGGGGGGGGGGGGGAGGGGGGGGTGAGGGGGAGGGGGGTATGGAGGAGAGGTAGGGGGGGGGGTGGTTGAGGGGAAACCCTCGGCTACTGGGAACATTTAGATAGAGGAGGGTGGAACTTATCCCAATTGGGAATAGATAAGGTGGGGGACGCCCACTGCCAATGGGATGACCGGGGGGGGGGAGGGTGTAACTACTGTGGGGGTCAGGGGCTTGGAGGGGTTATCGGTACGGGGTGGGAATGGTTAGGGGCTCGGGGGGGGCGGGGGGGGGGGGGGGGGGGAGGGCGTGGGGGGCGGGGGGGGGGGGGGGGGGGGGGGGGGGGGGGGGGGCGGGGGGGGGGGGGGCGGGGGGGGGTGGGGGCGGGGGGGGGGGGGGGGGGGGGGGGGGTGGGGCGGGGGGGGGGGGGGGGGGGGGGGGGGGGGCGGGGGGGGGGGGGGGGGGGGGGGGGAGGGGGGGGGGGGGGGAGGGAAGGGTGTGGGGGGGGGGGGGTGCGGGGGGGGGGGGGGGGGGGGGGGGGGGAGGGGGGGGGGGGGGGGTGGGGGGGGGGGGGGGGGGGGGGGGGGGGGGGGGGGGGGTGGGGGGTGGGGGGGGGGGAGGGGGGGGGGGGGGGGGTTTAGGGGTGGGGGGGGGGGGGTGGGGGTCTCCAGGCCTTAGGGAGGGGGGAGGGGAAGACCATGCCTAGTGGAAGAAGATGGGGAGGACCCAGCCAATTGGGGGGGGGGGGTGGATTACAAAGGAGGTATTTATTATCACATACACCAAATGGTTGTAGGGAAACATAGAAAACATTAGAATATAGGTGAGGAGGAGGCCATCGGCCTCTCGAGCCTGCACCGCATTCAATGTGATCACGGCTGATCAATCCAATCAGTGCCAGTTCCTGCCTTCTCCCATATCCCTGACTCGTTTTAGCCCTAAGTGCTAATCTAACTCCCTCTTGAAAACATTTCAGTGAATCGGCCTCCATGCCCTTCTGTGGCAGAGATTCCACAGCTTCACAACCTCTGGGTGAATAAGGGTTTTCTCTTCTCAGTCTGATAGGGCCGTCCCCTTATTTCTTAAACTGTGTTTCCTTACCCTCACGAGATGCTGCATGTTTTTGCATCTCTCTTGGGTGTATGGACATAGGAAAATAGACAATAGGTGCAGGAGGAGGCCCATTCAGCCTGAGCCTGCCCGCCATTTCAAGTAATAAGGGCTGCTGATCATCCAACTCAGTATCCTGTACCTGCCTTCTCTCCATACCCCCTGATCCCTTTAGCCACAAGGGCCACATCTAACTCCCTCTTAAATATAGCCAATGAACTTGGCCTCTCATACTACCTTTGTGCAGAGAATTCCACAGACTGTGAAATTTTATTTCATCTCGGTCCTTAAAGGGATTTCACACAGAGAGTGGTGAATCTGTGGAATTCTCTGCCACAGAAGGTAGTTGAGATATTTGAGAGGGGGGAGAGGGGGTGAGGAGAGAGGGGGGAAGAGAGGGAAGGGGGAGGGGGCAAAGGGGAAGTGGGAGGTGAGGCACTGGGGGAAGAGGAGGAGGGGAGAGAGGGGGTGAGGAAGAGGGGGTGAGGAAGGGGGGAGGAAGAGGGGGAGGAAAAGGGGAGAGGAAGAGCGGGGAGAGGAAGAGCGGGGAGAGGAAGAATGGGGTGAGGAGAGGAGGAGAGAGGGGAGAGGAGGGGGAGATGAGAGGAGGGGGGGAGGAAGAGGGGGGGAGAGAGGAAGAGGGGAGAGGGAGGAGAGCGACGAGAGGAAGAGCGACGAGTGGAAAGAGCGGGAGAGGAAGAGGGGAGAGGAAGAGGGGGAAGAGGAAGAGCGGGGTGAGAGGAAGAGCGGGGAGAGGCAAGAGGCGGGGAGTGGAAGTGCGGGGAGAGGAAGAGAGGGGAGAGGAAGAGCGGGTGGGAAGAAGGAAAGAGCGGGGAGAGGAAGGGTGGGTGTGGGGGGGGGGGGGGGGAGAGGAAGAGGGGGGAGAGGGAAGAGGGGAGAGGAGGAAGAGCGGGGGAGGAGAGGGATGAGCGGGGAGAGGAAGGGGAGAAGAGGGGTGGGGAGTGAGAGGAGGGGAGAGAGAGGAGGGGGGGAGGGAGAGGGGCAGAGGAAAGAGCTGGCGAGAGGAGAGCGGGGAGCGGAAGGGCGGGGGAGGAAGGGGGTGAGAGAAGAGCGGGAAGAAGAAGAGGGGGAGAGGAGGAAGAGAGGGGAGAGTGGAAGAGCGGGGTGAGAGAGGAAGAGCTGGGAGAGGAAAGAGCGAGGAGGGGGGGGAGAGAGGAAGAGGGGGAGAGGAAGGAAGAGGGGGAGAGAGGAAGAGCGGGGAAGGGGAGAGAGAGAAGGGGGAGAGAGAGAGGAGGGTAAGAGAGAGAGGAGGGGGAGGAGAGGAGGGGGAGGATGAGTTGAGAGCGGTAATGCATGGGCCTCGTTGAGCTTGGCAGGGAGCGAGAATCATTTCAGACCAACATGAATGTTCCACTTTCCCATACTGAGGAGGCTGCACCAAAATGGCTGTGCGGGGAGGGGGGGGGGGGGGGGGGGCGTGTGGAGAGCGAGGGGGTGTGGGGAAGATGAAGATGATGAACTAGATACCTTGTGTGACCGAGCCTCCCACACATGATCAGGAGCATGCCATCAAAGAAGATGCGAGCAGATAAACGAGCTGTGCTCTCTCACTCTTGCCTCTTATATATAAAAGTTACTCGTGCAGAGCTCTGTGCCGTTGCGCGGAGAGAGGTAACAGACAGACGCTGCTTTAAACCACTAGCACAGGCAACAAAACGCACTGGAGTTAACTCACGCTCGCATCGCGCCGACCTTTTACTGTCCAGAGGTGCCGCATGACACCCCCCCCACACAAGAAGGTTTTTAGTTTTCACCCAGACCACCCCTAACAACGGCTGGTAGACACAAAATGCGTGGAAGTAACTCAGCGGGTGAGGCAGCCTGCATCTTATGGAGAGAAGGAATTGGCGACGTTTCGGGGTCGAGACAGGAAGGACTCGACCCGAAACGTCACCAATTCCTTCCCTCCATAGATGAAGCAGGGTCTCGACCTCTCCTCTTCCCCTCCCTCTTCAGGAGAGAGGGGAAGAGGAGAGAGAAGGGAGAGGGGGAGAGAAGAGAGGGGGGACAATAGACTTAGACAATAGACAACAGGTGCAGGAGCAGAGGCCATTCGGCCCTTCGAGCCAGCACCGCCATTCAATGTGATCATGGCTGATCATCCCCAATCAGTACCCCGTTCCTGCCTTCTCCCCATATCCCCCTGACTCCGCTATCTTTAAGAGCCCTATCTAGCTCTCTCTTGAAAGCATCCAGAGAACCGGCCTCCACCGCCCTCTGAGGCAGAGAATTCCACAGACTCACCACTCTCTGTGAGAAAAAGTGTTTCCTCGTCTCCGTTCTAAATGGTTTACTCCTTATTCTTAAACTGTGTGTGTGTGTGGCCCCTGGTTCTGGACTCCCCCAACACCCCGTTTAGTGATACAGAGTGGAAACAGGCCCCTCGGCCCATCGAGTCCGCGCCGACCAGCGATCCCCGCACACTATTCCACACACACACACACGCGCACACACACACACACACACACACACACACACACACACACACACACACACACACGAGCCAATTTTACATTGATACCAAGCCAATGAATCGACGAACCCGCACGTCTTTGGAGTGTTTTCTAGTGTGGAGGAACAGAAGATCTCAGAGAAAACCCACGCAAGGTCACGGGGAGAACGTGCAAACTCCGTACAGACAGCGCCCGTAGTCGGGATGGAACCCGGGTCTCCGGCGCCGTGAGGCAGCAGCTCTACCCGCCGCGCCACCCCACTTAGTGAAACATATAGGTTTGTGACGCTGAGGCTCTATAAGGGGCTGGTCAGGCCGCATTTAGAGTACTGTGAGCAGTTTTGGGCCCCGTATCTGAGGGAGGATGTGCCGGCTCGGAGTGGGTCCAGTAGGAGTTTTACGAGAACGATCCCTGGGAACGAGCGGGTCAACGTACGATGAGCGTTTGACGGCGCTGGGTCTGTACTCGCTGGAGTTTAGAAGGATGAGGGGGGGACCTCATTGAAAAGTACAGAATAGTGAAAGGCACGGATAGATGGGACGTGGAGAGGATGTTTCCACTGGGTGGGAGAGTCTTAAAGGACTAGAGGGCACAGCCTCAGAATTAAGGTCGTTCCTTCAGGAAAGAGATGAGGAGGAATTTCTTTAGTCAGAGGGCGGTGAATCTGTGGAGGCCAAGTCAATGGGTATATTTAAGGCAGAGATAGACGGATTAACTTCCTTCGATAGATAGATAGATAGATACATATATATATATATATTTTATATATATATATATATATATATATATATATAAACATAGACAGTAGGTGCAGGAGTAGCAGGCCATTCGGCCCTTCGAGCCTGCACCGCCATTCAATATGATCACGGCTGATCATCCAACTCAGTATCCCGTACCTGCCTTCTCTCCATACCCCCTGATCCCTTTAGCCACAAGGGCCACATCTAACTCCCTCTTAAATATAGCCAATGAACTGGCATCAACTACCTCTATGTTTGTATGTATATAATATATATATGAGAGAAGAGGAGAGAGGAGAGAGAGAGAGAGAGAGAGAGAGTGAGAGGACTACGAGAGAACGAGAGAAGATGAGAGAGAGAGAGAGAGAGAGAGAGAGAGAGAGATTCATTTCCTTCTCTCCAAAGATGCTGCCTCACCCCAAAGATGCTGGAAATATCGAAGGTAGACAAAAAATGCTGGAGAAACTCAGCGGGTGAGGCAGCATCTATGGAGAGAAGGAATTGGCGACGTTTCGGGTCCCCGGAAGGGTCTCGACCCAAAACGTCGCCAATTCCTTCTCTCCATGGATGTAGAAGGGTCTCCACCCGATTCCTTCGCTCCGTAGATGCTGTCTCACCCGCTGAGTTCCTCCAGCATTTTTATCTACCTTCGATTTCTCCAGCATCTGCAGTTCCTTCTTAAACACAGATAGATTCTTAATTGCTGGGGGTGTCAGGGGTTATGGGGAGAAGGCAGGAGAACGGGGTTAGGGGGGGGGGGGGGGGGGGGGGGGAGAGATAGATCAGCCACAATGTATTTTCCGTTCATTTCCCCACCCTACATCAGTCCGAAGAAGGGTTTCGGCCCCCGAAACGTTGCCTATTCCCTTCGCTCCGTAGATGCTGCCTGTCCCGCTGAGTTCCTCCAGCATTTTTGTCTACCTTCGATTTGTCCAGCATCTGCAGTTCCTTCTTAAACACAGATAGATTCTTGATTCAAGTCACGTTTATATGTCACATACACATACGAGATGTGTAGTGAAATGTAATGTGGCAGATTGTGTAAAAAAAAACGGTGCGGGTGTCAGGGGTTATGGGGAGAAGGCAGGAGAATGTGGTGGGGGGGGGGAGAGGGATATATCAGCCACGATTGAATGGTGGAGTGGACTGGATGGGCCGAAGGGCCTCATTCTGCTGGGGGTGACATGGAGAACAGTGGAAAATGGGCAGGGTTAGGGAAGAAGGGGTTTCGGCCCGAAACGTGGCCCATCTCCTTCGCTCCATAGATGCTGCCGCACCCGCTGAGTTTCTCCGGCTATTTGTGTCCGCCTGGGGTTTTGAGGGGAGGCGGATGGCAGGGGCGTGAGAGAAAGTGAGGGGGGGAAACGCGTCGACAATGGCTCATTGCGGGAGAGTAGTTGTCTGTCAAAATGTTCGCAACAGATGGGCCGTCGCAAACGCGCAGATTAGTTTTTCACTGCTTATGAGGTGTCAGTTCGAAAATAAATTATCCCTTCACAGAGGCTGTGGCTCAGACTGGTTGTTACCCATTCCTTAAAGCACCACTGGAACGCAAGCCCTGCTCAAACCACGGCTATCGAACACAACTGATGGAGTGAGTCACCGCTGCTCACACAAGTGTGGACACAGGCCCTTGCCCACACCGACCAACGTGCCCCATCCACACCAGCCCCACCTGCCTGCGGATAGGGCCCGGATCTCCCCAAACCTGTCAATCTTTGGAAGGATTAAGTTTAAGAATAAGGGGTCAGCCATTTAGAACGGAGGCGAGGAAACACTTTTTCTCACAGAGAGTGGTGAGTCTGTGGGACTCTCTACCTCAGAGGGCGGTGGAGGCCGGTTCTCTGGATACTTTCAAGAGAGAGCTAGATAGGGCTCTTAAAAATAGCGGAGTCAGGCGATATGGGGAGAAGGCGGGAACGGGGTACTGATTGGGGATGATCAGCCATGATCACATTGAATGGCGGTGCTGGCTCGATGGGCCAAATGGCCTCCTCCTGCACCTATTGTCTATTGTCAATAGATAATAGGTGCGGGAGTGGCCATTCGAGCCAACACCGCCATTCACTGTGACCATCCACAATCAGTACCCCGTTCCAGCCTTCTCCCCGTATTCCCCTGACTCCGCTATCTTTAAGAGCCCTATCTAGCTCTCTCTTGAAACCATCCAGAGAATTGGCCTCCACCGCCTTCTGAGGCAGAGAATTCCACAGATTCATAACCCTCTGTGTGAAAAGGTTTTCCTCATCTCCGTTCTAAATGGTTTACCCCTTTTTTCTTAACATGTGGTCCCTGGTTCCTATCCATGTACCTGTCCAAATTTATCTTAAATGGTGTGTTGGCTGATGCTGGGTTGTGTTACCATTTGGCCCATCAAGTCTACCCCACCATTCAATCCTGGCTGATCTATCTTTCCCTCTCAACCCCACTCTCCTGCCTTCTTCCCATAACCCCGACTCCTTGAACAAATTTAAAAAGGGAACAATACTTAAGAATAAGGGGTCGGCCATTTAGGACGGAGATGAGGAAAACCCTTTTCCACCCAGAGAGTTGTGAATCTGTGGAATTCTCTGCCACAGAAGGCAGTGGAGGCCGATTCACTGGATGTTTTCAAGAGAGAGTTAGATAGAGCTCTTAGGGCTAAAGGAATCAAGGGATATGGGGAGAAGGCAGGAACGGGGTACTGATTGGGGACGATCAGCCGTGATCACATTGAATGGCGGTGCTGGCTCGAAGGGCCGAATGGCCTCCTCCTGCACCTGTTGTCTATGTTTCCTGCCTCAGCCACCTCCTCTGGCAGCTCGTTCCACCACCCTCTGTGTTAAACAGTTACCCCTCACCGTAAACCTATGTCCTCTGGTTCTCCACTGCCGCAACTCTATGCATTTACCCAGTGTGAGGAAGGGTTCCGACCCGAAACGTCACCTATTCCTTTTCTCCAGAGTTGCTGCCTGACCCGCTGAGTTACTCCGGCATTCTGCCGACCTTCTGTGCGCCTCCCCAGACATCTTGACTTTGCTTCAGCACCACAGAACACAGTAGGCATTGACCACAGAACAGATCAGTGTGTCCATATACCATATATATAAATATGTACACACATGAATAAATTCTCCCTGTAGCTCGGGGCCCCCTCGAGTCCTGGCAACATCCTCGTAAATCACACAGCAGCTGAGGACAACAGACAATAGGTGCAGGAGGAGGCCATTCGGCCCTTCGAGCCAGCACCGCCATTCATTGTGATCATGGCTGATCGTCCGCTATCAATAACCCGTGCCTGCCTTCTCCCCATATCCCCTGGCTCCACCAGCCCCTAGAGCTCTACCTAACTCTCTCTTAAATCCATCCAGTGACTTGGCCTCCACTGCCCTCTGTGGCAGGGAATTCCACAAATTCACAACTCTCTGGGTGAAAAAGGTTTTTCTCACCTCAGTCTTAAATGGCCTCCCCTTTATTCTAAGACTGTGTGGCCCCTGGTTCTGGACTCGCCCAACATTGGGAACATTTTTCCGGCATCTAGCTTGTCCAGTCCTTTTTATAATTTTATATGTTTCTATAAGATCCCCCCTCATCCTTCTAAACTCCAGTGAATACAAGCCTAGTCTTTTCAAGGGTACACAAAGTGCTGGAGAAACTCAGCGGGTGCAGCAGCATCTATGGAGCGAAGGAGATAGGCGACGTTTCGGGCCGAAACCCTCCTTCAGACTTTAAGACCTAGTGTTTTCAATCTTTCCTCATATGACAGTCCCGCCAACTCGGGGATCGATCTGGTGACCCTACGCTGCACTGCCTCAATCACAAGGATGTCCTTCCTCAAATTAGGGGACCAAAACTGGAGGCAATACTGGGCGCCGTCTGTATGGACCCCGTGGGTTTTTCTCCGGGTGCTCCGGTTTCCTCCCACATCCCGACGCTGTGTGGGCTTGTCGGCTAACTGGGTTCGGTAAAAACTGTAAATCATCCCTGGCGCGTGCAGGATAGCGCTAGTATGTGGTGGGGGGGGGGGGCACGGGCTCGGTGGGCCGAAGGGCCTGCTGCTGCACTGAATCTCTAAACTAAAGTGGTTGCCGTCGCTTGGTTCCCGCCCTGTAGCTGCCCCGTACTCTGTCCACTGCTGCTCCAGATGGCAATCTAAAGCTGTCTGGCCTAAAATAGAGCATCCTGTTTGACCCAGGGCCCCGCTCTCTCGTTCTCCCGCCAGCCCGCCCGCCCGCACTGTTTGAAGGGCAAGCACCACAGACCCTATAAGGAAGCAACGCTGCCTCAGGCGGCAGGCGGGCGGGCGGGCCCACGTCAGCTAGTGAACCCGGAAATATACGCTCAATGCAAAGGCAAGCTGTAGCCGTTGAGCAAAGAGCAGCAGCTCGGCGGGGCTGGGCCGGGCTGGGCCGGGCGGGCGGCTGCACAGAGGGTGGAGAACTCGAGCTGTAAACTAGTCCAAAGGTCAGAGAGAGGCAGCAGGAGGCTGAGGGAAGTCACTCGCCCTCTCAGGTGACGTGAACCATGCCTTTACACGCACGCACACACACACCCCGCACAGTCTCACACACCGCACAGTCACTCACAAACACGCACACACCCGCAGTCTCACACACACACACCCCGCACACACCCACCGCACACACCCCGACAGTCTCACACACACACACACCCGCACTCTCACACACACACGCACACACCACCGCACAGACACACCACAGAACCACACACAGTCTCTCACACACACACACACACCCCGCCACAGAACCACACACTCACATACACCACACACACCCGCAGTCTCTCACACACACACACCCGCACTGTCTCCACACACACCACACCCGCACAGTCTCACACACACGCGCACACACCACACCGCAGACCACACACACGCACACACCGCACGCACGCATCGCAGTCTCACACACAATCGCACACACACACACCCCGCACAGTCTCACACACACGCACATCCCGCACAGTCTCACACACACGCGCACACACACACCCATCCCGCAGTCTCACACACACACACAACCCGCACAGTCTCACACACACCACCCCGCACACTCACACACCCCACCCCGCACAGTCTCACACACACACACACCACCCCACCTTACACCCACCCCACAGTCTCACACACACACACACCACGCACACACACACACCCCGCACACTCACAACACCACACTCACACACCCCACAGTCTCACACACACACACACCCACCACGCACACTGTACACACCACCCCGCAACTTCTCACACACACCCCGTCTCACACACCACCCCAGTCTTCACACACACCCACCCTGCAGTCTCACACACCACACACCCACCTCACACACACAAACACACCCACACCCACCCATCCACCGCAAGTCTCACACACACACCCACCCCGCAACAGTCTCACACACACACCCCGCACACTCACACACACACACTCCGCAGTCTCACACACCCCACAGTCACACACACGCACACCCCGCAGTCTCACAAATTCATCCGCACAGTCTTACACACACACAGTCACACACAGTTCACATACACAGTCACACACAGTCTTACACACACACCCGCACGAGTCTCACACAGTCTCTCTCTCACACACAGTCTCACACACACACCACACACTGCTCACACACACACACAGTCAACACACACAGTCTCTCTCTCACACACAGTCTCACACACACACACACGTCTCACACACACACACAACACAGTCCTCACACACACACACAGTCGTCACACACACAGTCTCTCACACACAACACACACAACACAGTCTACACACACACACACAGTCTCTCTCACACAGTCACACACCACACACACACAGTCTCACACACACACACACAGACACACACACAGTCACACACACAGTCTCTCACACACAACAGTCTCACACACAAAACACACACTCAGTCTCCACACACAGCCTCACACACACAACACACACAGTCACACACACAGTCTCACACACAGTCTCACACACAGTCTCAGTCTCACACACACACAGTTTCACACACAGTCTCACACACACACAGTCTCATACGTGCACACACACACACAGTTTCACACACACACAGTCTCACACACACACACACAGTCGGGCTCTTAAAGATAGCGGAGTCAATGGATATGGGGAGAAGGCAGGAACGGGGCACTGATTGGGGATGATCAGCCATGATCACATTGAATGGCGGTGCAGGCTCGAAGGGCCGAATGGCCTCTACTCCTGCACCTATTGCCTATTCTCTTGCCTCCCCCCCCCCCCACCAAACATAACCCCGGACACCCGCACTAATCCAGAATCTATCTATCTCTGCCTTAAAAATATCCACTGACTTGTGGCCTCCACAGCCGCCCGTGGCAAGGAATCCCACAGATTCACTAAAGAAAATCCTCCTGGTCACACGTCCTTTAATCCTGAGGCTGTGCCCTCTGGTCCTAGACTCTCCACATCCTCCCCACATCCACTCTATCCAGGTCTGTTTGCTATTCGGTAAACCGAATAGCAAACAGACCTGGACAGAGTGGACGTGGAGAGGATGTTTCCACGAGTGGGAGAGTGTAGGACTAGAGGACGTGTGGACATGGCTGGCGCGGGTCACCTTGCCCCCCCCGGGGGGGGGCCCTACCTTCATGGTGGAGGCTCCGCCACTCTCTCTCTTCCTTCCCACTGGACTTTAAAACCAGGGCTTCCTTGCTCAACCAGCTGAGTCAATGTTTACTGACGGGGCGGGACCGACGCCAGGTGAGGCCAGGTCCCAGGTAGGCGCCGCGCCCTCCCGCCCGCCCGCCGCCCCCTCGCCCCCCACTTTACTTTAGCCGCCCGCTAACAGTCACGTCGGGCTTTAGTCCTCCGGGCTCTGCGGGAGACGGCCGGGAGGGATCGGGTTACCGCTGGGTTTGCCGAAGGTTTTCCAAACACCACCCCCCCACCACCAGCACCCCCCGGATCGGCGTCGGAAGGTTTTTCCCAAGTCTCCGGAAGAGAGGGAGGGAGAGAGAGAGGGAGGGAGAGAGAGAGGGGGGGAGAGAGGGAAGGGCGAGAGGGAGAGGAGGAGGGAGGAGGGAGGGAGAGAGGGAGGAGAGACGAGAGGGAGAGAGAGGGAGGGAGAGAGGGAGGGAGGGAGGAGGGAGAGAGGAGGGGGATGGGAGGGAGAGAGGGAGGAGAGAGAAGGAGAGAGGGAGGGAGAGAGGGAGGGAGAGAGAGGGAGGAGAGAGGAGGGAGGGAGAGAGAGGGAAGAGAGGGGCAAGGGAGGAGCGAGGGAGAGAGAGAGGGAGGGGGAGAGAGAGGGAGAGGAGAGAGAGGGGAGAGAGTGGGGAGAGGGGATGGGAGGAGAGGGGGGAGAGGGAGAGAGAGAGGGAGAGAGAGAGAGGGAGAGGGAGGAGAAGGGAGGGGAGAGAGAGGGGTGGGGAGAGAGGGAGAGATGAGTAGAGAAAGAGAGTGAGAGAGGGGGAGAGAGAGAGGGAGGGCGAGAGAGGGGGGGAGAGAGAGGGGGGAGAGAGGAGGGGGGTGAGAGGGGGGGGGAGAGAGGGGGGGAGAGAGAGGGGGGGGAGAGAGGGGGGGAGAGAGGGGGGAGAGAGAGGGGGAGAGAGAAGGGGGAGATGAGGGGGGGGGAGAGAGGGGGGGAGAGAGAGGGGGAGAGAGGGGGGGGGGAGAGAGGGGGGGAGAGAGGAGAGAGGAGAGAGGATAGAGAGAGAGAGAGCGAGAGAAAGGGAGCTCGTGTGAGTGAGAGTGTGAGTGTGAGAGTGAGCGCGTGTTAGTGTGAGTGAGTGTGCGCGCGCACGCACACACGAACGAACAAACAAAAGTCACCCAGGGTGCAAAAAGGTAGTCAGTCAGGAAGTGTCCAAAAGAGGAAAAAAAAAAATCAACCTTAGCCCTGTACAATGGAGCTCGGTGGGGGGGGGAGAGAGGCTGGTACATGCAGCGGTTAACTCATTCCTTGCCACCAGGCAGCGGAGGGAGAAGCTAGCACGCGCGGCGGTTGGGCGGGCGGACGGACGGATGGACACAAAATGCTGGAGGAACTCAGCGGGACGGGCAGCGTCTATGGAGAGAAGGAATTGGTCAACGTTTCGGGTCGAGACCCTTCTTCAGACTGATGCGAGGGTGGGAGGGGGGGTGGGGGAGGAAGAAACGAAGAGGTGGAGCCAGTGGGCTGAGGGAGAGCTGGGAAGGGGAGGAGAAAGCAAGGACTACCTGAAATTGGAGAAGTCAATGTTCATACCACTAGGGTGCAGACTGCCCAAGCGAAATATGAGGGGCTGCTCCTCCAATTTCCGGTGGTCCTCGCTCTGGCCGTGGAGGAGGCCCAGGACAGAAAGGTCGGATTCGGAATGGGAGGGGGAGTTGAAGCGCTGAGCCACCGGGAGATCAGGTTGGTTATTGCGAACCATTCAATGTGATCATGGCTGATCATCCCCAATCAGTTCCCCGTTCCTGCCTTCTCCCCATATCCCTGACTCCGCTATCTTTAAGAGCCCTATCTAGCTCTCTCTTGAAAGCATCCAGAGAACCGGCCTCCACCGCCCTCTGAGGCAGAGAATTCCACAGACTCACCACTCTCTGTGAGAAAAAGTGTTTCCTCGTCTCCGTTCTAAATGGCCGACCCCTTATTCTTAAACTGTGTGTTGTGGCCCCTGGAACATCGGGAACATGTTTCCTGCCTCTAGCGTGTCCAAGCCCTTAACAATCTTATATGTTTCAATGAGATCCCCTCTCATCCTTCTAAACTCCAGAGTGTACAAGCCCAGCCGCTCCATTCTCTCAGGATATGACAGTCCCGCCATCCCGGGAATTAACCTGGTGAACCTACGCTGCGCTCCCTCAATAGCAAGAATGTCCTTCCTCAAATTAGGGGACCAAAACTGCACACAATACTCCAGGTGTGGTCTGACTAGGGCCCTGTACAACTGCAGGAGGACCTCTTTGCTCCTATACTCAACTCCTCTCGTTATGCAGCATCTGTGGAGAACACTGATAGGTGACGTTTCCGGTCGGGACATCAGATTGACTGGTGGATGCCACAGTTTAAGAATAAGGGGTAGGCCATTTTGGACTGAGATCAGGAAGGACATCCTTGTGACTGGAGTTTAGAAGGATGAGGGGGAATCTTATGGAAACATATAAAATTATAAAAGGACTGGACAGGCTAGATGCAGAAAAAATGTTCCCAATGTTGGGCGAGCCCAGAACCAGGGGCCACACAGTCTTAGAATAAAGGGGAGGTCATTTAAGACTGAGGTGAGAAAAAACTTTTTCACCCAGAGAGTTGTGAATTTGTGGAATTCCCTGCCACAGAGGGCAGTGGAGGCCAAGTCACTGGATGGATTTAAGAGAGAGTTAGATAGAGCTCCAGGGGCTAGTGGAGTTGAGGGATATGGGGAGAAGGCAGGCACGGGTTATTGATAGGGGACGATCAGCCGCGATCGCAATGAATGGCGGTGCTGGCTCGAAGGGACGAATGGCCTCCTCCTGCGCCTATTTTCTATGTTTTCTATGATTTGTAACGCAGGTATATTACCAGGGAACATGTTTCCTTCCTCCAGCTTGTCCAAACCCTTAACAATCTTATATGTTTCAATGAGATCCCCTCTCATCCTTGTAAACTCCAGAGTGTACAAGCCCAGCCGCTCCATCCTCTCAGCGTGTCAGCCTGTTACTGGGCGGAGGGTGGGTGCTGTACCGGCAGGGAGGGGGAGTGTTTGCCTCGCTGGCAGAGAGGAAGCCGTTCACCGAGATAAAATCAACATCGTCAAAAACCGGAAATAAAGCAGAAAGATAAAACACTCAGCCGGTCAGGCAGCGTCCGCGGAGGGAGACACACACACACACACACACACACACACACACACACACACACACACACACACACTCACACACACACACACACACACACACACACACACTCACACAGACACACAGACACACACACACTCACACAACACACACACACACACACACACACACACACACACACACACACACACACACACACACACACACACACACACACACTTCACGCACACAGCTCACACACACACGCACACACACACACACACACACACACACACACACACACCACACACACACACACACAGACACACACAGAACAGCACACACACACACACACACACACACACACACACACACAGCACACGTCACACACACACACACACACACACACACACACATCACGTCACACGCGCACACACACACACACACACACACACACACACACACACACACAGTGTTGGAAGGTTTAAATCGAAGAGAGACACAAAATTGCTGGGCCAGCTCACAGCGGGCGAGGCAGCATCTCTGGAGGGTGACGTTTGCAGTTGAGAGCTTCTTCTCAACCCGAAACGTCAGCCATTCCTTCTCTTCAGAGAGGCTGCCTGCCCCGCCGAGTTGCTCCAGCGTTTCGTGTCCATCTTCAAGGTGGACGCGCAGATTTAGGTTTGCGATATAAGCGCGAGGACAGGCCCCTGCGGCCCACCGAGTCCGCGCCGACCATTTAAGAATAAGGAGTAAGCCATTTAGAACGGAGAGTTTAGAAGGATGAGAGGATCTCATCGAAACATGTAAGATTGTTAAGAGCTTGGACACGCTAGAGGCAGGAAACATGTTCCCGATGTTGGGGGAGCCCAGAACCAGGGGTCACACAGTTTAAGAATAAGGGGTAAGCCATTTGGCACGGAGATGAGGAAACACTTTTTCTCACAGAGAGTTGTGAGTCTGTGGAATTCTCTGCCTCAGAGGGCGGTGGAGGCCGGTTCTCTGGATGCTTTCCAGAGAGAGCTAGATAGGGCTCTTAAAGATAGCGGAGTCAGGGGATATGGGGAGAAGGCAGGAACGGGGAACTGATTGGGGATGATCAGCCGTGATCACATTGAATGGCGGTGCTGGCTCGAAGGGCCAAATGGCCTCCTCCAGCACCTATTGTCTATTGACCAGCGATCCCCACACACATAGCACTATCCTACACCAGGGAGAATTTTTACACTGTTCCAAGCCAGTTAACCTACAAACCGGCACGTCTTTGGAGTGTGGGAGGAAACCGGAGCACCCGGAGAAAACCCACGCAGGTCACGGGGAGAGAACGTACAAACTCCGTTCAGACAGCGCCCGTAGTCGGGATGGAACCCGGGTCTCTGGCGCTGGAAGCGCTGCAAGGCAGCAACTCAACCGCTGCATAGAAACATAGAAGTAGGTGCAGGAGGAGGCCATTCGGCCCTTCGAGCCAGCACCGCCATTCATTGTGATCATGGCTGATCGTCCCCTATCAATAACCCGTGCCTGCCTTCTCCCCATATCCCTCGACTCCACCAGCCCCTAGAGCTCTATCTAACTCTCTCTCTAATCCATCCAGTGACTTGGCCTCCACTGCCCTCTGTGGCAGGGAATTCCACAAATTCACAACTCTCTGGGTGAAAAGGTTTTTTCTCACCTCAGTCTTAAATGACCTCCCCTTTATTCTAATACTGTGGCCCCTGGTTCCGGACTCGCCTAACATTGGGAACATTTTTCCCTCATCTAGCTTGTCCATTCCTTTTATAATTTTATATGTTTCTATAAGATCCCCCCTCATCCTTCTAAACACCAGTGAATACAAGCCTAGTCTTTTCAATCTTTCCTCATACGACAGTCCCGCCATCCCAGGGATCAATCTGGTGAACCTACGCTGCACTGCCTCAATCACAAGGATGTCCTTCCTCAAATTAGGAGACCAAAACTGGACACAATACTCCAGACGTGGTCTCACCAGAGCCCTACACAACTGCTACTCCACCGGGCCGCCCCAAACCTAGAGACAGAGACACGTATCGGGACCCTTCCTCAAAGCCATGGCACCATGTCACACAGCATGGAAACCGGCCCTTCGGCCCATCTTGTCCATACCGTCTCAGCTAGAGTTAGAGACAAAATGCTGGGGCAACTCAGCCGGTCAGGCAGCACCTCTGGAGAGAAGGAACGGGCGACGTTTCGGGTGCCGAGACCCGTCTTCAGACTGAAGGGTCAGGGGGAGAGGGAAGCCAGAGGCGTGAAAGGATCCAGAACCAGTCACAGCCGGCCGCGACGTCGCAAGAACGGTGGAGCCCACAATGGTCCATTGTTGGCTGTGGAAGAGGCGACAATGACCAGCATCTGCAGCTTGTGTGAAGTGACGTTTCGGGCCTCGACCCGAAACGTCACTTATTCCTCCTCTCCAGAGATGCTGCCCGTCCCGCTGAGTTACTCCAGCTTTTTGTGTCTAACTTCGGTTTAAACCAGTTCCTTCCGACACGTTTCATGTTGAGTTCCTCCTGTCTATCGTCAGTGTAAACCAGCATCTGCAGTTCCTTCCTGTGTCACTCTGTTACATACAAAACGGCAGCGCTCTGGTGTGGCTACCGGAACCGATCCAGAGATACAGCCCGGAAACAGGCCCTTCGGCCCACCGAGACTGCTCCGACCAGCGATCCCCCCGCTCGAAGGGCCGGAGGGCCTCCTCCTGCACCTCTTGTCTATTGACCAGCGATCCCCACACACATAGCACTATCCTACACCAGGGAGAGGTTTTACACTGTATCAAGCCAGTGAACCTACAAACCCGCACGTTTTTGGAGTGTGGGAGGAAACCTGAGCTCCCGGGGAAAACCCACGCAGGTCACGGGGAGAGAACGTGCAAACTCCGTACAAACAGTGCCCGTGGTCGGGATCGAACCCGGGTCTCCGGGGCCGGGAGGCAACGGCTCCAACACTGTGTCACCCTGAGGTCTTTTGTTAATTAAGTTTTCTTTTGTTAACTTCTGACGTTAACTTTGTGCCTTCAAGATAACTTTAACATCACCTTTACTTGTTGTTAATGATGTTATCCAAGCGGTCACGGTGGTGCAGCGGGTAGGGCAGCGAACACGGAGGCCCGGGCCCCATCCCGACCAGGGGCGCGGCCTGAACGGAGTTTGCACGTTCTCCCCGTGACCGGCGCGGGTTTCCCCAGAGATCTCCGCGCCCCAAAGACGTGCAGGTTTGCAGGTTAATTGGCTTGGTAACTGTAAAAATGGTCCCCCAGCGGGTGTAGGATGGAGTTAGCGAGCGGGGATCGCCGGCCGGCACGGACCCGGTGGGCCGAACGGCCTGTTTCCGCGCCGTATCTCCAAACTACACTTAGCGTGTTGTGCAAACGGATCCTTTTTTTTGCCGCTCTGTTTTTGATACGCGAGGCGATTTTTGCACCTGGCGGGTGGTGGGTGCATGGAGCGAGCTGCCAGGGGAGATATTTAAGAAGGAACTGCAGATGCTGGAAAACCGAAGGAAGACAAAAATGCTGGAGAAACTCAGCGGGCGCGGCAGCATCTATGGAGCGAAGGAAATAGGCAACGTTTCCGGCCGAAACCCGGAAGGGTTTCGGCCCGAAACGTTGCCTATTTCCTTCAGGGATCCGGCCCGAAACGTTGCCTATTTCCTTCAGGGTTTCGGCCCGAAACGCTGCCTAGTTCCTTCAGGGATCCGGCGCGAAACGTCGCCCATTTCCTTCGCTCCACAGATGCTGCTGCACCCCGCTGAGTTTCTCCAGCATTTTTGTCCACCTGCCAAAGGGGAAACCCACGCAGGTCGCGGGGGAGGACGTGCAAACTCTGCGCAGACAGCGCCCGCAGTCAGGACGGGACCCGGGTCTCTGGCGCGGTGAGGCAAGGAGCCATTCGGAACGGACAGAGACGAGGAAACACTTTTTCTCACAGAGAGAGGCGAGTCAGTGGAATTCTCTGCCTCAGAGGGCGGTGGAGGCAGGTTCGCTGGATACGTTTCAAGAGAGAGCTAGATAGGGCTCTTAAAGATAGCGGAGTCCGGGGAGAAGGCAGGAACGGGGTACTGATTGGGGATGATCAGCCGTGATCACATTGAATGGCGGTGCTGGCTCGAAGGGCCGAATGGCCTCTACTCCTGCACCTATTGTCCCTGGCAGTAGCCTCAATTCTCTCCAAATTTAAGGAGTTCTCAATTTAATGAGTTTTCTTTCGACGGCTGTTGCTAAATGGAGCGGGCCCTAGTTAGAGGGGATAGAGGCGGGGTAGAGGGTGAGGGGGAGGGGGGGGGTGGGTGGCTGCATGTTTTAATATTAGACCAGATATCACAGCGTTGAGTCCCAGAGGATTGAACTGGGAACTTTGATACCAGATAGCGGAGGCCATTGTTTATGTACTGTGGGGGAGGAGAGGTTTATCACCACGCCAAATGACATTTTGTTTTAATTGGGTGGCAAGGAGATTATTTCCCTGCCTCTGGATAAATAAACTGTTCTGCTGAGGCCAGACAAAGAGCTGCCACGGGGGCTGTGCGTGTGTGCGTGAGTCTGCAGACCCACATCCCTGGTGGTGGACTCAAAATGCCCGGGGTAACTCAGCGGGTCAGGCAGCATCTCTGGAGAGAAGGAATGGGCGACGTTTCGGGTCGAGACCCAAAGGGTCTCCCATTCCTTCTCTCCAGAGATGCTGCCTGACCCGCTGAGTTACCACAGCGTGGAAACAGGCCCAGCTTGCCCACACTGGCCAACATGCTCCAGCTACACTAGTCCCACCTGCCCGCGTTTTGGCCCGTATCCCTCCAAACCTGTCCTATCCATGTACCTGTCTAACTGTTTCTTAAACGTTGGGATAGTCCCGGCCTCAACTACCTCCTCCGGCAGCTCGTTCCGTGCACCCGTCACCCTCTGTGTGAAAAGGTTACCCCTCAAATTCCTATTTCCCCTTCACCTTGAACCTATGTCCTCAGGTCCTCGATCCCCCTACTCTGGGGCAAGAGACTCTGTGCGTCTACCCGATCTATTCCTCTCGTGACTTTAAAATAGGTGATTTCGAAACGTCACCTATTCCTTTTCAGCCGAAATATTAAGACCATTTTCTGCAGACTCAATCAGATCCCTCCAGCAAAAATGCTGGAGCAACTCAGCGGGTGAGGCAGCATCTATGGAGCGAAGGAATAAGTGACATTTTCGGTCGAGACCCTTCCAGGAAACGTCGCCAATTCCTTCGCTCCATAGATGCTGCCTCACCCGTTGAGTTACTCCAGCATTTTTGTCTACCTTCGTTTTTCCCAGCACCTGCAGTTCCTTCTTAAACAATCTGATCCCTTAGCCCTTCTCGCACGGGCAAGTTGGGCTGAAGGGCCCATTTCCGTACTCTGCGAGATAGAGAGTCACAAAGCACGGAAAGAGGGCTTGCTAGTCAAGGCATAGTAACATAGAAACATAGACAATAGGTGCAGGAGTAGGCCATTCGGCCCTTCGAGCCTGCACCGCCATTCAATATGATCATGGCTGATCATCCAACTCAGTATCCCGTACCTGCCTTCTCTCCATACCCCCTGATCCCTTTAGCCACAAGGGCCACATCTAACTCCCTCTTAAATATAGCCAATGAACTGGCCTAAAGACGCCCCGTTTAAGCTAGTCCCGTTTGGCCACGTCCCTCCAATCCGTGAAGCTGTCCAAGTAACTTTTTGTATGTTGTCGTTGTCCCTGCATCGACTAGTTCCTCCGGCAGCTTGCTCTACCCACTGCCCTCCGTTCAAAGATGGTGTACGTGTTCAACCTATGTCGCCTGGCTATCGATCGCTAGATGCAGGAAAAATGTTCCCCATGTTGGGGGGAAGTCCAGAACCAGGGGGTCACACACAGTTTAAGAATAAGGGGGCGGCCATTTCGGACGGAGATGAGGAAAAACCTTTTTCACCCAGAGAGGTGTGAGTCTGTGGAATTCTCTGCCACAGGAGGCGGTGGAGGCCGATTCACTGGATGTTTCCAAGAGAGAGCTTGGTTTAGCTCTTGGGGCTAACGGAGTCGAGTGATATGGCGGAGATATGGCAGGAACGGGGTACTGATTGGGGATGATCGGGGGGAGGAGAATACCGACGGGGGGAGAGCTGGAGGGGAGAAGGGTTGCGGGCGGCGATTTCCTCTACACAGATCTCCAGCTGGTGACGTGACATTCATGAACAGCTTGCGGGCGGAAGAGGATGTGGGAGAGGCGGCGGTTACGAGCGATACCGGGGTCGGAGGTTGGAGGTGACGGGGCACATCCCTAGGACGTAAGGTCATAGGGTCAAAGGACAAATCGACCCTGCCACTCGATCTCCCCCTCCCGACCCCATACTCCTGCCTTCTCCCCACAACCCCTGGCACGTGCACTAATCGAGAATCTATCAATCTCTGCACTGACTTGGCCTCCACAGGAGGACGGCAAAGAATCCCACAGATTCACCGCCCTCTGACCAAAGAATTCCTAGGTAGACAAAAATGTTGGAGAAACTCAGCGGGTGAGGCAGCATCTATGGAGCGAAGGAAATAGGTGACGTTTCGGGTTGTGACCCTTCCACATCTACGGAGAGAAGGAATTGGCGACCCTTCCTTCCAGAGCCCCTTCTTCATCTATACAAATAGGTGCAGGAGGAGGCCATTCAGCCCTTCGAGCCAGCACCGCCATTCAATGTGATCATGGCTGATCATCCCCAATCAGTTCCCCATTCCTGCTTTCTCCCCATATCCCTTGATTCCGTTAGTCCTAAGAGCTAAATCTAACTCTCTCTTGAAAACATCCAGTGAATCGGCCTCCACTGCCTTCTGTGGCAGAGAATTCCACAGATTCACAACTCTCTGGGTGGAAATGATTTTTCCTCATCTCAGTCCTAAATGGCCGACCCCTTATTCTTAAACTGTGTGTGACCCCCTGGTTCTGGACTCCCCCAACATGGGGAACTTTCGTCCTGCATCTAGCGTGTCTAATCCCTTACGACTCACAACTCTCTGGGTGGAAAACTCTCTGGGGAGTCCAGAACCAGGGGCCACACACACAGTTTAAGAATAAGGGGTGAGCCATTTAGAACGGAGACGAGGAAACACTTTTTCTCACAGAGAGTGGTGAGTCTGTGGAATTCACTGCCTCAGAGGCCGGTGGAGGCCGGTTCTCTGGATGCTTTCAAGAGAGATCTAGATAGGGCTCTTAAAGGTAGCATTTGTGGTGCGACGGAAAGGCAAAATCTCGGGAAATAGGCCATTTCGGGTCGAAACCCTCGAGAAGGTAGGAACAGGGTACTGCTAGATAGGGCTCTTAAAAATAGCAGAGTCAAGGAATACGGGGAGAAGGCAGGAACGGGGTACTGATTGGGGATGATCAGCCGTGATCACATTGAATGGCGGTGCTGGCTCGAAGGGCCGAATGGCCTCCTCCTGCACCTGTTGTCTGTTGTCTATTGAAAAGTTTTTCCTCGTGACTTGTGAGGCTGTGACCTGCGGTACGAGACTCTCCCACTGGTGGAAACATCCCCTCCACATCCACCCGTTCCGAGCCTTTCTCCGCACTGAACAGTTCCCGCAGTCTTGGGATCGAGCCCGGGTCACGGGCACTCTGCGAGGCAGCAACACTACCCACTGTGCCGTCCCCGGTTGATGCCTGTTCCAACCTTTCACCTTCAGTGACAGCGAGAGGAGGGCACACAGCTGCACGGTCCAAAGGTGACATCCACACCTTCCACACACAGAACAGTAGCAGGCCCGACCCTAACCTTCCTTACAGATAGAATACAGGTGCAGGAGTAGGCCATTCGGCCCTTCGAGCTAGCACTGTCATTCCATATGATAGAAACATAGAAAATAGGTGCAGGAGGAGGCCATTCGGCCCGTCGAGCCAGCACCGCCATTCAATGTGATACATGGCTGATCATCCCCAATCAGTACCCCGTTCCTGCCTTCTCACCATATCCCCTGACTCTACTATCGTTAAGAGCCCTATCTAGCTCTCTCCTGAAAGCATCCAGAGAACCGGCCTCCACCGCCCTCTGAGGCAGAGAATTCCACAGACTCACCACTCTCTGTGAGAAAAAGTGTTTTCTTGTCTCCGTTCTAGATGGCTTACCCCGTTTACCCTTATTCTTAAACATGTGTGTGTGGCCCCTGTTCTGGGGGGGACTTAGGACCCCCCTCCAACATCGAACTCCCCCACATGTTTCCTGCCTCTAGCGTGGTCCAAACCGTTAACAATCTTATATGTTTCAATGAGATTCCCTTCTATCCTTCTAAACTCCAGAGGGGGGGCGTGTACAGCCCAGCCGCTCCATTCTCTCAGCGTGTGACAGTCCCGCCATCCCGGGGATTAACCTGGTGAACCTACGCTGCGCTCCCTCAATAGCAAGAATGTCCTTCCTCACATTAGGGGGCTGAAACTGCGTGCTATATTCGACCCGAGACATCACCCGTTCCCTCTCTCCGGAGATGCTGCCTGTCCCGCTGAGTTACTCCAGCTTTTTTGTGTCTGCCTTTGCTTGAAGCCAGCATCTGCAGTTCTGCAGACGTTGCTGCGATTACAGGCTGTGTGTGGGGATATATTTTTAGACTTTTATAAAGGGTCTGACGCATGTATCAGCCGAAAGAGAAAAAAAAAAAAAATTCTTCCAAGGAGGCAGCAAAAACCAGGGTTGTGCCCGAGTACAGTCTTACCAGAGTTATGGTGCTTAAGAAGGAACTGCAGATGCTGGAAAATCGAAGGTAGATAAAAATGCTGGAGAAACTCAGCGGGCGAGGCAGCATCTATGGAGCGAAGGAATAGGTGACGTTTCCGGGCGAGACACTTCTACATCTAGGGAGGGAAGGAAACGTCACCAATTCCTTCTCTCCATAGATGCTGCCTGACCCACCGAGTTCCTCCAGCATTTTTACCTACCTTCGATTTTTCTAGCATCTGCAGTTGGACAAAAGACAATAGGTGCAGGAGTAGGCCATTCGGCCCTTCAAGCCAGCAATGTGATGTGATCATGGCTGATCATCCCCAATCAGTACCCCGTTCCTGCCTTCTCCCCATATCCCCTGAGTCCGCTATTTTTAAGAGCCCTATCTAGCTCTCTCTTGAAAGCATCCAGAGAACCGGCCTCCACCGCCCTCTGAGGCAGAGAATTCCACAGACTCACCACTCTCTGTGAGAAAAAGGTGTTTCCTCGTCTCCGTTCTAAATGGCTGACCCCTTATTCTCTAACTGTGTGTGGCCCCTGGTTCTGGACTCCCCCAACATCGGGAACATGTTTCCTGCCTCTAGCGTGTCCAAGTCCTTAACAATCTTATATGTTTCGATGAGATTCCCTCTCATCCTTCTAAACTCCAGAGTGTACAAGCCCAGCCGCTCCATTCTCTCAGCATATGTGAGTCCCGCCATCCCGGGAATTAACCTTGTAAACCTACGCTGCGCTCCCTCAATAGCAAGAATGTTCTTCCTCAAATCTGGGGACCAAAACTGTGCACAATACTCCAGTTCTTTCTTAAACAAAGAAATTTGTCCTTATCTCCTTCCTAAAAGAACATCCTTTAGAAACATATTAAAATAGGTGCAGGAGTAGGCCATTTGGCCCTTCGAGCCAGCACTGTCATTCATTATGGAGCAAAGGAAATAGGCAAAGTTTCAGGCCGAAACCCTTCTTCAGACTGATGTAACGGTGGGGGGGGGGGGCGATGGGAAGAATAAAGGAAGAGGTGGAGCCAGTGGGCTGAGGGAGAGCTGGGAAGGGGAGAAGAAAGTAAGCACTACCTGAAATTAGAGAAGTCAATGTTCACACCGCTGGGGTGCGAAGCAAAAGATCCGACAGCGACCAAGAGAGCGCACTCGACGAAAAAGACGGAGTACGGTCATGGGCAGATTCGTGCCCCATTTCCGTAACCGGCTTCCGTCTCCGCACCAAAGATCCCGTCACGGCGGAGCAAAGTGCGGAGACGGGCGCCGGTTACGGAAACATCCTCGAAAAAATAAAAGTTCTTTGGTAAAACTCAGAATTTTAATTTATTAACACCAACTGTTCTCCCGTAACGTTGATTACACTGCGGGTTGGGTCGGGTCCGGTTACTGAAATGGATGAAAAAAAGGCCCACGTTCCGCTCCGTTGCGTACCACACGTCAGCCCATTGTGTTTAGAAGATTGTACTCGCTGGAATTTAGGAGATTGAGGGGGGATCTTATAGAGACTTACAAAATTCTTAAGAGGTTGGACAGGCTAGATGCAGGAAGATTGTTCCCGATGTTGGGTAAGTCCAGAACAAGGGGTCACAGTTTAAGGATAAGGGGGAAGTCTTTTAGGACCGAGAGGAGAAAATCATTTTTCACACAGAGAGTGGTGAATCTGTGGAATTCTCTGCCACAGAAGGTAGTTGAGGCCAGTTCATTGGCTATATTTAAGAGGGAGTTGGATGTGGCCCTTGTGGCTAAAGGGATCAGGGGGTATGGAGAGAAGGCAGGTACGGGATACTGAGTTGGGTGATCAGCCATGATCATATTGAATGGCGATGCAGGCTTGAAGGGCCGAATGGCCTCCTCCTGCACCTATTTTCTATGATTCTATGACGACAGATCAGTCTTGGTTGAATGGCAGAGTAGGCTTGATGGGCCGAATGGCCAAATTCTACTCCCATCACTCATTATCTTCGGAAACTAAACTCGTTACTTGAAAATCATTAGGCTGTTGGTCGCTAAATGGACGTTGCTTCACCTGTGGCAAGACTGCAGGAAAAACCGCTGGAAAACACCGTCATCTATCTCCCAGCCGCACGTGGGCTCAACTCCCGAGGTAAGCACGCTGGGAATGAAGCTCTGCAAGAAAAGGGCGTTTGCTCGTCGTTCTAACGGGGCCGGTCCCACTTACGCGAGCTTTTTCGGCGACCCGTCACAGTCGCAGAGGGTCTCCAAAACGTTTTCAATGCGTCGGAGAGAAATCCAGCGGCGACCAGAAAAAGACAGGGCTCTTTGGGCGACTACTCCATGGCCATTAGGGGACACGTCGCGGGGTGACGCCTGTATGGTCGTGAGTAGTCAATAGACAATAGTCAATGGTGCCCCCAAATCTCACCGTACCGATCGGTGCATGTGAGAAAAAATGTCTCTTGAATCTCAATGGACAACCGGTGCAGGAGCAGGCCATTCGGCCCTTCGAGCCAGCACCGCCATTCAATGTGATCATCCCCAATCAGTACCCCGCTCCTGCCTTCTCCCCACATCCCCTGACTCCGCTATCTTTAAGAGCCCTATCTAGCTCTCTCTTGAAAGCATCCAGAGAACCGGCCTCTGAGGCAGAGAATTCCACAGACTCACCACTCTCGGTGAAAAAAGGTGTTTCCTCATCTCCGTTCTAAATGGCTGACCCCTTATTCTTAAACTGTGTGTGTGGCCCCTGGTTCTGGACTCCCCCAACATCGGGAACATGTTTCCTGCCTCTGGGTGTCCAACCTTAACAATCTTATATGTTTCAATGAGATTCCCCTCATCTTTCTAAACTCAGAGTGTACATTATGCCTCTAGATGTCGATGAGCATCAGTTGTCGAACTTACCACATCATTGCCCCACTACATATAATATGCATTTAGATCTTACTCTACCCCCTGGTAGTGCAAGATATATCCCTACGCAGCCTGAGGATCCTCTACGCAGACGCAAAGACACTCATAGCCCATAGACTCCGTCCTCCTCCCTCAAATTAGGGGACCAACAATGCAATACACAAGGACCGGACCCCCGCCCGAGAATGGGGTTAGGAGGCAGTGAATTCCACAGTCGCCCAAAGAGCCGTGCCTTTTTCTGGTTGCCGCTGGATATTTTCCGACACGTTGAACTGCTGCGACTGTGACGGGCGAAGGAAACGCTCCTCAGTGGGACAGGCCCGTAATGGGCCAACTACCAGACGGTCTGTGGAGACCTGCATAAACATTCAGGAAACAAGACAGTGTGACTGAGGGCTGAACCTGGGAGGAACTCGATAGAGATCCTATCTGGATCAGACTGCGATCTTAAACCGAGATCGGACTGCGATCACAGACCATGTTTGGTGCGTGCGGCTCTGACCGACCGGCCGAGCTGCTGGCTCGCCACGCTGGAAAACTCGGCTCCCACCCTGACCTCGCGTGCCGCAGTCTGGCTGGAGTTTGCACGTTCTCCCTGACCCGCTGAGTCACTCTAGCGGTTTGTGTCTAATCTTGGGTTTAAACTAGCGTCTGTGGTTTCTTGGCCACACGTAGATCATTGTTAGTTGGGACAACAAGGGAACAACAACAGGCAATAGGTGCAGGAGAGGCCATTCGGCCCATCGAGCCAGCACCGCCATTCAATGTGATCACGGCTGATCATCCCCAATCAGTGCCCCGTTCCTGCCTTATCATCCCCAATCAGTACCCCGTTCCTCCCCTATCTAGGCTCTCTCTTGAAGCATCCAGAGGGAACGGCCTCCACCGCCCTCTGAGGCAGCGGAAATTCCACAGATTCACAACCTTCTGTGTGAAAAAAAGAGGTATCGGACCGGGAAACGGTCACCTATTCCTTCGCTCCATAGATTGCTTGCCTCACCCGCTGCGTTTCTCCAGCATTTTTGTCTACATGTCGATTACTCCAGCATCTGCAGTTTCTTTCTTAAACAAACGGAGATATAATGTGAGTTGGAGATGGTAAGGCTGTTCGGGTAGAAAGGGGGGGGGGGGGGGCCCGTGTGAGGGAGTTGGATGGAGGGAGGAGGGGGAGGGATGAGAGAGGGTGATGGAGGGGGAGAGGGAGAGAGGGGTGAGAGGGGGAGTGGGATGGGGTGAGTCGGGAGGGGGTAGTGGGAGTGGGGTGAGTGGGAGGGGGGAGAGGGAGGGGGAGTGGGTGGGGTGTGAGGGATTTGAGGGGGGTCGGAGGGTGTGTGAGGGAGTTGGAGGGGGAAGTGGGAGGGGGAGTGGGAGAGTGGGAGAGTGGGAGGGGGTGAGGGAGGGGAGGAGGAGGGGGTGTGGGGCGGTGGAGAGGGAGGGGGTGTGGGTGGGGGGTGGGAGGGGAGTGGTGAGGGGGAGAGGGGGGGAGAGGGAGGGGGGGAGAGGAGGGGAGAGGAGAGGCGGGTGGTGGTGGGGGGAGGTGGGAGAGAGGGCTGGAATGGAGGGGGAGAGGGAGGGGGAGAGGGGGGAGGGAAGAGAGGTGAGAGAGGAGAGAGGGAGACCGCGTTGAGGGAGATTTTCTTCACAAGGGGGCTGTGTATCTGCAGAATCTTGCTACCCAGAGGCAAGTGGTGCAGACTTGCTTGAACGCTTTCATAATGCATAAGGGACGGAGAAGTTGGAGAGGTGGCTGCGAGCAGCTAGGACCAGCCACGGTGTGCTTAATAGCGGAGAGGTCCAGCAGGCTGGTTCTGTTTTATGGGCAGCTTACAGCGAGGCAGGAATTATCGAGCTTTCATCGTGACGCCAGAGGCACTGATGGCACTGGAGGATTAGATGCAACTGCGTGTTTGGGGGGGGGGGGGGGGAGGCGATGCCAGAGAGAGAACAAAAATAAAATGTTTCCATGCATTCACCACGGGTACACACTCCTAAGCGAAGGAGAGATTTTAGGGGCCCATTCGGGTCCCATCAAGTCTACTCCGCCTTCAATTCATTGGCCGATCTATCTCTCCCTCCAAACCCCATTCCTGCTTTCGCCAATTGCCCTGACACCCGACACTAGTCAAGAAATCTATCTATCTCTGACTGTAAAAAATACCACTGACCTGGACCTCACAGCGTCGGTGGCAGAGAATTTCACAGTTCACCACCGGCGACTTCCGGTCTTAAGGCGCGGGTCAGTCAATTGTTAAGGACACTGGTCCACGAGGCAATTAACAGCACCAGGCAACCAGGGTCCTAGCATCTTGAGACCGTGTGGTCACTGCTTGGGATTACAGGCCCTTCGGGCCCAACCTTGCCCCACATGGCCATCGTGACCCATCTACACCAGTCCACACTGCCTGCATTTGGCCCTTTATCCTCCATACCTGCCCTATCCATGAACATGTACAGTGTAATTATAGGTCCAACTCGATGCAGACCCTCTAAGCTCTATAAATCGGCTGTATTAGTAGATTGAGGGGGGATCTTTATTTTTATAAGGAAATCTTACAAAATCTTATGGGGTGGACAGGCGTAGATGCAGGAAGATTGTTCCGATGTTGGGGAAGGTCCAGGGTTCATGGGGTACCACAGTTTAAGGATAATGGTGGGAATTACCTTTAGGACTGAGATGGAGGAAAACATTTTTCACACAGAGAGTGGTGAGTCTCTGGAACTCTCTGCCCAGAAAGGCTACGTGGAGGTCAAGTGCGTTGGCTATTTTTAAGAGGGAGTTGGATGTGGCCCTTGTGGCTACAAGGGATAAGAGGGGTATGGAGAGAAGGAGAAGGCAGGTA
This sequence comes from Okamejei kenojei, assembly GCA_035221665.1. NCBI lineage: Eukaryota > Metazoa > Chordata > Chondrichthyes > Rajiformes > Rajidae > Okamejei > Okamejei kenojei. Next base: position 889,251 of record CM069173.1, read on the forward strand.
CCAGGATTTAGCCTGATCATAGTTGAATGTCGGGTGCTGGGCTCGAAGGGCCCGAATGGCCTTTTTAATACCTTTTCCTGCACCTATTTTCTATGGTTATTGTTCTTCAACGTTTGGGATAGTCCCAGCCTCAACTACTTCCTCTGGCAGCTCGTTCCACTACACCAAACCACCATCTGTGTGAACAAAAGTTACCCTCAGATTCCTAAAAACACGAACTACCTTCCACCACTCTGCCTTCTGTCAGGCATTGTCTCATCCCCAGATTAGGAACAGTTTCATCCAGCGATGAACCATCCTCTCAGACCAGTCCCCCCCCCTCTCTTCTTTTCCTTTCATTTGAGGAAGGGTTCGACAAAACATCACCGAATCCCTTTTCTCAGAGAATGGCGGCTGGCCGTGGGGTTGTTCCAGCACCTTAAGGCCCTGTCCACTTGTAGGATGGTTTAATTCAAGAGTTCTCCCGATTCGAACGAGAATGTCCATAGCGGGCACGAGGAAGCTCGTGGACGGTCTCATAGAAACATAGACAATAGGTGAAGGAGCAGGCCATTCGGCCCTTCGAGCCTGCACGCCATTTCAATATGATCATGGTGATCTCCAACTCAGTATCCGTACTGCCTTTTCCTATTCCTGATCCTTTAGCAAAAGG
>CM069173.1:890402-945402 GCA_035221665.1 Okamejei kenojei
CTGGCGAAGGGCCAGATTCATTCACACCCCTTCCAAACTGTGCCGCGCTCGCAGCGCCAGAGACCCGGGCTCCATCCCGACTGCGGGCCTGTCTGTAACGGAGTTTGCACGTTCACAACCGTGACCCGAGTGGTTTAACTAATCTCCGAGATCTATCTGTTTCCGCCCACACTTAATCCAAGACTTCAGTTTTGTAGTTAATTGGCATGATAAAAGTGAAAAAGAATACATTAAACATTGGTCCCCTATGTGGTGTTGGTGTAGGATTGTTTGAGTTGCGGGATCGCCGGTCGGCACGGACCCGTGGCCGAAGGCCTGTTTCCGCGCCTGGCTCTCGAAAAAACAATCTGATTCATTTAGACAAGAGGCATAAATGATTAGAGGATAAATGTGACCAGCTAGATGGGGCACCTGGGTCAGCAGAACGATTTGTGCCGAAGGCCTGCTTTTCGCACGTTAGGCTCCATGAAAAGCCAACACACGGAGATGCTGCCGGGGAGACAAGACTGCTCACGTTTACCTCCGTTCCCCCGTCCCCGATGCTCCCAGACGCCTCGATCGCACTCGCCATCTCCTTATTATATTGGGATGATAATTCGTTGGCGATGCGAAGAAGCTCTTTGTAAATCTCCTCTCCTCGGCGGCAGTATTTGGTAACTGGGCAGACGGGAGAAGGGGTGTTACATGCGGGAGAGAGGGGAGAGATGGGAAGCGAGGGTGAGGAGAGGGGGAGAGCGGGGGGCGAGAGGGGGGGAGAGGGGTGGAGAGGGGGGAGAGGGGAAAGGGAGAGGGAAGAGGGAGAGGGAAGTAGTGATAGGTGGAATTAGGGCGAGGGGAAGCAGTCGCTTGCCGAGGCGAGGGCCTCGGTCGCTGTTCCGTCTGTCGCTTGCCGCGTTCTCTTGTCCTCCATTCTCTTGTCCTCTTTCTTCCGTTGTCCTCTAGCTCTTTTCCAGCTTTCTCTGTCCTCGTCTCGGGTTCCGCTTTCTCTTTTCCACTGTTCTCTTTTCCCTTCTCTCTTTGCCTCTTGCTCTTGTCCTCTTCTCTTTCCTCTTTCTCTTTCCTCTTTCTGCTTGTCCCTTTCTCTGCGCCTGCTGGCTCTTTGCCTCTTTCTCTTTGCCTCTTGTCTCCTTTTCCTCGTTCTCTTTTCCTCTTGCTCGAGCTGAACCTATCTTTTTCGCTTTCTCTCTCTTTCGCTTTCGCTCTCCCATTCTCTTTGTCTGTTCTCCCTAGCCGCTTTTGCTCTCATCCACCGCTTCCCACGCACCCCCCTCACCCTTTCTCTCTTCTTTTTACTGTCCTTTGTTCTTCTTTCCGTATTTGTCTCTGGGTCTCCTTCCTCCTTCTCTATCTCCCTTTTCGTCCCCCCTCAACTTCATCTAGGGGCAGTCAGAGGCCTCTGCCACCCACTCACCCCAACACGCCAACCGCGCGCGAGGATGGGAGGCAGCGGAGTGATATGTGAGTGACGCGCGAGAGAGAGAGGCGCCAGAGGGCGGACAATGCTGGAGAAGGGTTAAGCTAAGTGAATAGATGGTTATGGAAGCACTCTGTATATCACACTGACCCAACAGTGAGTGGGAGGAGTGGATAGGGGATTGTCCTCCGAGGAGAGAGAGATGCAAGGGTAGATGGCGCGGGTCGGAGCCAAGTGAAGAGAGAGGGATTAGGGGAATCACTCTGTGTATCCCACTGAACCCAAACAAGTTTGGGGGATGAGAGGAGCCGCAGTGATATAGAGAGATAGAGGGTGAGCAGGGATGTAGCGGGTGAGGTGAAGCAGTGAAGAGAGAGGGATAGGGAATGTGAGCGGGGGAATAAAAAAAAGTGAGAGGCGACCTCACTTCATGGATGACAAGTGGCCTGCATCACCCCAGTAGACACCTAGGGCATCCTTCACGTTTCCCGGTTGCGCCAGAAGTCGCGCCAGGTAACGTATGGGTAAGATGTGCTCGTTTGTTGTAGTAAAAGCTTGGGCGTAGGCGAGGCCTGCCGGGTCCGAGGCGAGAGGCTGGCCAAATATACAGCAGCGCGCCACAGAAACAGCTACCCCAGCCACAGGAACCACCTACAACAAAGCTCTCCATCCAGCGCCGATCCTGTATCCCCGTAACTAAGTTTAGCTTACAATGCAGCGCCCAAACAGGCCCGTTCTGGTTTCAGTCTTATCGCCACGTGGCACCGAGGTACGGTGACAAGGCCTTAGTATAACAACATTTTTTATTTATAGAGCGCGTTAAAATCAAACTCGCGATGAAAGCAGAGAGCTTTACATAAATAAATAATAAATTTCAAAAAAAATAAAATTTCCGAACATCTCATAGAAAAATTAAAAATAAGAAAAATGACACAACAGATTATAGAATTCAAGATGAACGTCTCCCCAACAGCAGAATCAACACATTTCCCTCCCACTGCGGGGAAAGCATGGAAAAAAGTTAATCATCCTCTGTGAATCACCCACCCGAGTGGGGGCCCTGTTTGTTCACGCGCTAAACCATCAGCGGCAAGACAAAACACGTGATTACAATCCAGCACCTGTACCCCACAGAAAGGGCACAGACACAGGATAAAGAGTTGGGTTTAGTTCCAGCTCTGCCCGTTTATTTAAGTTATAGATCTAGCGCGGAAACAGGCCCTTCACCCATCCAGTGTCCGCACACTGACACTCCTCCGACACAACCACTGGGGACAATGTACACTTACACCAGGCCAGTATTATTGCTATTGAGGGAGTCAGCGTAGCTAACAAAGGTTAAAAGATTGTTAAACATCATACACCAATGTTAAAGCACATTGGAGCCAACGAGAGTTGTTTTAAATGTGCTAAAAAATAAAAGTGACTGAACCTTGACTAATTCCCGGATGGCGACTGATTTATGCTGAGAGAATGGAGCGGCTGGGCTTGTACACTCTGGAGGTTTAGAAGGATGAGAGGTTACTCCTCATTTGAAACATATAAGATTGTTAAGGGCTTGAGACACGCTAGAGGCCGGTAACATGTTTCCCGATGTTGGTGGAGTCCAGAACCAGTGGCCACACACAGTATAAGAAAGGATTAAGGCCATTTAGAACGGAGTAGACGAGGAAACTCTTTTTCTTCACATCTGGAGAGTGGTGAGTCAGAGGTCGGTGGAGGGCCGTTCTCTGAAATAGCTATTCAAGTAGAGAGCAAGATAGGGCTCTTAAAAATAGCGAGTCAGGGATATGGGAAAGGCAGGAACTGGGTACTGATTGGGGATGATCAGCCATGATCCACATAGAATGGTCGTGCGGCAACAAAGGGCCTGAATGGCCTCCCCCTGCACCTATTTGTCTATTGTCTAAGTGGACCGTTCGTCTCTCGTGCGTGAAGGCCCACCTGGGGGGGCTCCTTGTCTGGATCGGTCCAAAGCCTGGAGAAGGCAGATCAGGTACTGATATGGGATTGACATCCATGATCACATTGAGAATGGGGCGGTGCAGGCTAGAATGCTGAAATGGCCTCACTCTCACCTATTGTCATTAACTACAAATTTACCACAGGGGAATTACTGGTGTGGGGCTGAGGGGGTTACAGAGCTTTTGTTCGAAAGACAATACATGATTACCATCGACCTTCACAGGTACAGGAATACAGGATAAGGGAATAACGATCCATGCAAGATAAAGCCCATAAAAGTCTGATTAAGGATAGTCTGAGGGTCTCCAACGAGTAGATTGGGAGGTGAGAGAACCACTCTCTACAGGTGATCGGATGGTTTCAGTATGTCTGGGAAGATCTCTGCCCCTCTTCCCCCGGCACTGGAACAAGTGCCAGGGCACTTATCTGGAACCAACCCACACTGCACCCAGGGAGATCCACGTCAGGAGGAAGTGTTAGAACACAGCACAGAAATATCCTGCTAATATATGCACTGGCGTCGAGTTACTAAACACCCACCTCATGAAAAAGGGCGAGTGGATCTGGCCTCCCCGGCATTGGCTCCAATTCCTCCAGGTCTGCCAGGTTTCCCAGGGCCATGGGATACCTGCCGGGAAAAATAAGGGACAAACGGATTCGAGTTACAGCCCTGTCCCACGGTGCAAGTTCATTCCAAGAGTTCTCTCGAGTGCCCCCTCTCTCTCTCTCTACCCTCTCTCTCTCTACCACCCCCCACCTCTCTTCTCTCTCTCTCATCTCCCTCTCAACTATCTCTCTTTCTCTACCCACCTCTCTCTCTCTACCCCTCACGCCTCTACCCTCTCTCTCTCTCTCTACCCTCCTCCTCCCTAACTTCTCTCTTTCTCTCTCTCTACCCCTATCTCTCTCTCTCTCTATACCCCCTCTCTCTCTACCCCCTATCCTCTCTCTCTCTCTACCCTCTATCTCTCTCTCTCTCTCTCTCTCTCTACCCCCTCTTTCTCTAACCCCTCCTCTCTCTCTCTCGCGTCTATCTCTCTCTCTACCTCTCTCTAACCCCCCCTCACTCTCTCTCTCCCTCTCGCTCTCTCCCTCTCTCAAACCCTCTCTCTCACTCTCTCTCTCTCTCTCTCAACCCTCTCTCTCTCTCTCTCTCCTCTCTCACCCCTCTCTCTAAAAACCCTCTCTTCTCTCTCTCTATACCCCCTCTTTCTCTGTCTCTACTGCCCTCTCTCTCTATCCCCTCTCTCTCCCCCTACGCCCTCTGCCCCCCCCCTCCACCCCACAGAACGGAACCCCCTCCGCTCGCTGTCCCACAGTACGAGTTCATTCCGAGAGCTCTCCTGAGTTTAAAAAAAATCAAACTCGTGGTAAGCACGGAGAATGAACGTAGCGGGTACGTCGGAGCTCGGGGACGTCTCTTAGCGGCTCGTAACGCTAATGGCAGGTAAGCACGTAAAGACTCGTGAAGATTTTTCAACATGATGAAAAATGTCCACGAGAGCCCAGAGTACCGACGAGCGGCCATTACCGTAAATCCCCGAGTTTGAATCAGGGCAAAACTCGGGGAGAACTCTTGAAATGAACTCGTACTGTGGGACAGGGGTTTTACAGAGACAGACAGCTCCAGCTAGTGATCGCCAGCTATACAGACAACCAAAAAAAACTATTTCCTTTGTTGCATGCTATCCTAACAAAAACTAACCCCTGACACCCGCACTAATCAAGAATCTATCTATCTCTGCCTTAAATATATCCACTGACTTGTGGCCTCCACAGCCTTCTGTGGCAAAGAATCCCACAGATTCATCACCTATCCATGTTCTCCAGAGATGCTGCCTGACCCACTGAGTTACTTCAGCACTTTGTGTCTTTCCTTGGCAAACCAGCATCTGCTGTTCCTTGTTTCTAGTAGTTAAGTCATGTCACAAGTGATAGGAGTAGAATTAGGCCATTCGGCCCATCAAGTCTACTCCGCCATTCAATCACAGCTGATCTATCTCTCCCTCCTAACCCCATTCTCCTGCCTTCTCCCTATAACACCTGACACCCGCACTAATCAAGAATCTATCTATCTCTGCCTTGGCTTGGCCTCCACAGCCATCTGTGGCAATGAATTCCACAGATTCACCGCCCTCTGACTAAACAAATCCCTCCTCATCTCCTTCCTAAAAGAACATCATTTAATTGTGAGGCTGTGCCCTCTGGTCCTAAACTCTCCCACTAGTAGAAACATCCTCTCCACGTCTGCTCTATCTATGTCCCATCTTCACTGACTGTGGAGCATTCAGAGTTGCTCAGGGACTTCTGTAAAGGCAGAGACACTCACTTTTTCAGATGTCCCAGGTCATAGAGCAGCCAGAGGAGGTGCTGGAAGGGAAGAGGGAGAAGATTATTGCCAAGGGGACCATTAGTTCGTAGTGTTTTCTTTCGACTGAGGTGTAAACGGGGACCAGGACAGAAGCCTCCTTCAATAGACAATAGGTGCAGGAGTAGACCATTCGGCCCTTCGAGCCAGCACCGCCATTGAATTTGGTCATGGCTGATCATCCCCAATCAGTACCCCGTTCCTGCCTTCTCCCCATATCCCCTGACTCCGCTATTTTTAAGAGCCCTATCTAGCTCTCTCTTGAAAGCATCCAGAGAACCTGCGGCAGAGAATTCCACAGACTCACTACTCTGTGAGAAAAAGTGTTTACTCGTCTCCGTTCTAAATGGCTGACCCCTTATTCCGGTTCTGGACTCCCTCAACATCGGGAACATGTTTCCTGCCTCTAGCGTGTCCAAACCCTTAACAATCCTATATATGTTTCCTCTCTCATCCTTCTAAACTCCAGAGTGTACAAGCCCAGCTGCTCCATTCTCTCAGCATATGACAGTCCCGCCATCCCGGGAATTAACCTTGTAAACCTACGCTGCACTCCCTCAATAGCAAGAATGTCCTACCTCAAATTAGGGGACCAAAACTGCCCTCTGTGGCAGGGAATTCCACAAATTCACAACTCTCTGGGTGAAAAAGTTTTTTCTCACCTCAGTCTTAAATGGCCTCCCCTTTATTCTAAGACTGTGGCCCTGGACTCGCCCAACATCGGTAACATTTTTCCTGCATCTAGCTTGTCCAGTCCTTTTATGATTTTATATGTTTCTATAAGATCCCCCCCTCATCCTTCTAAAGTCCAGTGAATACAAGCCTAGTCTTTTCAATCTTTCCTCATATGACAGTCCCGCCATCCCAGGGATCAATCTGGTGAACCTACGCTGCACTGCCTCAATCACAAGGATGTCCTTCCTCAAATTAGGAGACCAAAACTGTACGCAATACTCCAGATGTGGTCTCACCAGAGCCTGTACAACTGCAGAAGAACCTCCCTACGCCTGTACTGAAATCCTCTTGTTATGGAACGAGCTGAAGAACATCATGGCTATGACAGGGTGAGCAACACTAACCAGTGGGCCTCCCTCGGTCATGACTGATCATGGGTGATGCACCCTAGTTGTTGGCCGCTTGCTCCAAACCTCGGCTAGAGCAGCATCGCTTGTGGCTGAGGAGACCAATGCGGGTGTGACAGTCTCTGTGGCAAAGGTCCCGTGTGTGTGTGTGGTCTCTGCGTGTGGCTGACGTTGCTGTGCTCCTTTCTCACCACAACCCTCTAACTGTGGCCTCACCAGCGTCTTGTACAAGTGCAACCACGTGGGTCCCCTCCGGCGGCTCCCGTTTCCTCCCGCATCCCAAAGACGTGTGGGATTGTAGGATGATGGCCGACTGTGAGATTGTAAATTGTCCCTAGTGCGTGCAGGATAGTGCTGGTGTACGGGGCGATCGCTGGTCAGCACCGACTCCGTGGGCTGAAGGGCCTGTTTCCACGCTGTTTCCATCTCGCTAGAATTTAGAAGATTGAAGGGGGATCTTATAGAAACTTACAAAATTCTTAAGGGGTTGGACAGGCTAGATGCAGGAAGACAGGGAAGAAAGCAAATGGTATGTTAGCAATCATAGCGAAAGGATTTGAGTATAGGAGCAGGGAGGTTCTACTGCATTTGTACAGAGTTTTGGTGAGGCCACACCTGAAGTATTGCGTACAGTTTTGGTCTCCTAATCTGAGGAAAGACATTCTTGCCACAGAGGGGGTACAGAGAAGGTTCACCAGACTGATTCCTGGGTTGTCAGGACTTTCATATGAGGAAAGACTGGATAGACTCGGCTTGTACTCGCTGGAATTTAGAAGACTGAGGGGGGATCTTATAGAAACTCACAAAATTCTTAAGAGGGTTGGACAGCTAGATGCATGAAGATTGTTCCCGATGTTGGGGAAGTCCAGAACAAGGGGTCACAGTCTAAGGATAAGGGGGAAGTCTTTCAGGAAGGAGATGAGAACAGCATTTTTCACACAGAGAGTGGTGAATCTGTGGAATTCTCTGCCACAGAAGGTAGTTGAGGCCAGTTCATTGGCTATATTTAAGAGGGAGTTAGATGTGGCCCTTGTGGCTAAAGGGATCGGGGGGTATGGAGAGAAGGCAGGTACAGGATACTGAGTTGGATGATCAGCCATGATCACATTGAATGGTGGTGCAGGCTCGAAGGGCCGAATGGCCTACTCCTGCACCTATTTTCATTGTTTCTATCTCTGAAGCAAAGTATAAAGCTTCCGATTGTGAAGCTGGCGGGGTTCACTGCCCTCTAAACTCCAAAGACAGACGCAAAAAGCTGGAGTAAAAGCCCTGTCCCTCTGTCTGAGTTCATTAAAGAGCTCTCCCGAGTTTAAAACAAAATCAAACTCACAGTAAGCACGGAGAATGAATGTAGCGGGTACGTCGGAGCTCAGGGACGTCTCTTGGCGGCTCGTAACGCTAACGGCAGGTACTCGGGAAGACTCGCTAATGGTAGGTAAGCACGGGAAGACTCGTGAAGATTTTTAAACATGATGAAAAATGTCCACGAGAGCCCCGAGTACTGACGAGCGGCCATTACCGTAAATCTCCGAGTTCGAATCAGGGCAAACTCGGGGAGAACTCTTGGAATTAACTCGTACCGTGGGACAGGACTTTAACTCAGCGGGACAGGCAGCATCTCTGGCGAGACGGAATGGGTGACGTTTCGGGTCGAGACCCTTCTTCAGCCCGAGAGTCAGGGGAGAGGGAAACAAGATATACAGCCGGAGATCTGGAGAGATGTAGAACAAATGACCCTCGTTCAGACTCTCTATACTCTGGCCTGGCACCATGCCACCCACGGCCAGTCCAGAGTCCAGTCAGGGGATATGGGGAAAAGGCAGGAACGGGGAACTGATTGGGGATGATCCGCCATGATCACATTGAATGGCGGTGCAGGCTCGAAGGGCCGAATGGCCTCCTCCTGCCCCTGTTGTGCATTGTCAATAGGCCAGCTCTCACCTGCTGCAGCTGCGACAGCTCCACGCTGTCCGTGTGGTGGTCGATCGACGGGTTGATGGCGCACACCATGAGGGCCACCTCCATCTTGCGGTCACATTTTAAGTAGGAGCCCTTGAGGTACAGCCAGCTCTGGGCCAAGCGACGACAAGAAGAAGAGGTTAGTCAGCCCACCGCGCTGTACAATGGCAGATCTAACGGCACCCGACCGGGCCGGTAAATGCACAGGCCGGGACAACGTGCGTTAGAGATCTTGCCTTTCATGGCCCTGCGCCTGTAATCACGTTCATAGATCATTGGAGCACAAGGCGGCAATCCGGCCCATCATGTCTACTTAACCATTCACATTGTAAATTGTCCCTGGTGTGCAGGGCTCCGCTAGTATATGGGGTTAAACCTTTGTCGGCACGGACCTGTTGGGCCAAAGGGCCTGTTTCCATGCTGTATCTCTAAAGTAAAGTCTAATGGGCCTGTCCCGCTTTGGCGATTTGCCGGCGACTGAACAGGTACTTTGGATCTGCCTTCACTAAGGACGACACAAACAATCTTCCTGAAAGAGTAGTGGCCGGAGGATCTGGGGTGACGGAGGAACTGAAGGAAATCCACATTAGGCAGGGAATGGTGTTGGATAGACTGATGGGACTGAAGGCTGATAAATCCCCAGGGCCGGAACGTCCTTTAATTCTGGGGCTGTGTCCTCTGGTCCCAGACTCTCCCACTAGTGGAAACATCCTCTCCACATCTACTCTATCCAAGCCTTTCATATGTATATATATACACGTGTGTGTGTGTGTGTGTGTGTGTGTGTGTGTGTGTGTGTGTGTGTGTGTGTGTGTGTGTGTGTGTGTGTGTGTGTGTGTGTGTGTGTATGTGTAAGTGTGTGTGTGTGTGTGTATGTGTGTGTGTATGTATTGTATGTGTAAAGTGTGTGTGTGTGTGTGTGTGTGTGTGTGTGTGTTGTGTATGTATGTGTATGTGTGTGTGTGTGTATGTGTATGTGTGTGTATGTATGTGTGTGTGTGTGTGTGTGTGTGTATACACACACACATATATACATATACACAGATATACATATTATATATATATATATGATATATATATTATATACATGTATAAAACACACACAAACACACATATAATATATATAAACACTTTTTGTCGGGTTTATTCTATAGTTTAGTGTAAACATAGAAACATAGAAATTAGGTGCAGGAGTCAGGCCATTCAGCCCTTCGAGCCTGCACCGCCATTCAATATGATCATGGCTGATCATCCAACTCAGTATCCCGTACCTGCCTTCTCTCCATACCCTCTGATCCCCTTAGCCACAAGGGCCACATCCAACTCACTCTTAAATATAGCCAATGAACTGGCCTCAACTACCCTCTGTGGCAGAGAGTTCCAGAGACGTGTACTATGTTTACATATTGTGTGGTGCTTCTACAAGTAAGGATTTCATTGTTCTCTCTGGGACATTTGACAATATGCCTCTTGCCGTATTGGCGGACGCAGGGACATGGCGCTCACCCTCTCAGCCACGCCGGCGGTCACCGTCTGCCCTCGCCTGTCCTCGTTCCCTTTGCCGTGCCAGGTCACCTCAGCCGTCTCCTCGCCGTTCTCGCCGAAGATCACCCAGGCGTGGTCCTCGGACAGGCCCAGGTGGACGTCGCGGAGCCCCAGCACCTGGCAGGCCGCCACCACCGCGAACGCCACGCCCGAGCTATCGAGCTTCGTGCCTGCGAGATACAAGCAAGGACAACTCACAGCGAGATCGCCTCAAGACTAGTTCCATGGGTCTCGACCTGAAACGTCACCCATTCCTTCTCTCCTGAGATGCTGCCTTGCTCGATGAGTAATGCCCCTGTCCCACTTAGGAAACCTGAATGGAAACCTCTGGAGACTTTGCGCCCCACCCAAGGTTTCCGTGCGGTTCCCGGAGGTTTTTGTCCTCCGGCAACCACCTTCAACTAGCATCGCAACCGGCTTCGACTAAAAAATTACCAATTTTTAAAACAGAAACCACTTTCGACCATTAGGGAGACTGACAAAAACCTCCGGGAACCGCACAGATACCTTGGGTGGGGCGCAAAGTGTCCAGAGGTTTCCGTTCAGGTTTCCTAAGTGGGACAGGGGCATAAGTGTATCTGCACACTATGGGAGGGAGGGAGGGGGGAAAAGAGGGAGAGAGAGAGAGGGAGAGAGGGAATGAGGGAGGATGGGGGAGAGGGAGAGAGTGTGTGTGTGTTTATATAATGGCATATGGACACACTGATCTAGAAACATAGAAAATAGGTGCAGGAGGAGGGCACTCAGCCCTTCGAGCCAGCACCTCCATTCATTGTGATCATGGCTGATCGCCCGCTATCAATAACCCGAGCCTGCCTTCTCCCCATATCCCTTGACTCCACTAGCCCCTAGAGCTCTATCTAACTCTGTCTTAAATCCATCCAGTGACTTGGCCTCCACTGTCCTCTGTGGCAGGGAATTCCACAAATTCACAACTCTCTGGGTGGAAAAGTTTCTTCTCACCTCAGTCTTAAATTCTTTATGCTAACACTGTGGCCCCTGGTTCTGGACTCGCCCAACATTGGGAACATTTTTCCTGCATCTAGCTTGTCCAGTCCTTTTATAATTTTAGGGTTACACAAAATGCTGGAGAAACTCAGCGGGTGCAGCAGCATCTACGGAGCGAAGGAGATAGGCAACGTTTCGGGCCGAAACCCTCCTTCAGACTTTTATAATTATATAATTTTATAATTTTATATGTTTCTATAAGGACTGGACAGGACTGGACTCTAAAAGGATCTGTTGTGTAGTCAATGCCTACTATGTTCTGTTGTGCTGAAGCAAAGCAAGAATGTCATTGTCCTATCAGGGACACATGACAATAAACTCTCTTGAATCTCGAATCTTGAAGCCGGGTTGATTGCATTTGCCGGAAACAGGGTGGCTGGTTGCGATCTGTCACCCCAGTGGGGAACTCACCTGTGATGAAGCTGAACAGGGACTGGATGTGCGCCCTGTCCTTGAAGTAGGAGCGGCTCAGGCTGTTCCAGATCACGTCAGACACCTTCTTCACCAGCTCCCGGCTGGAGTAGCCCTCTTTGTGCGGGTAGAGCGAGCGGTCCACCGCCCCCCGGATCATGGTGGTGAATCTGGCGTGCAGCGCTCTGATCTGGAGCAGGTCCACGTGGGGGAAACACGTCCTGGGCTCGTCGCCCTGCTCCGAGCTGCCGTCAAAGCTGTATCCGGGCACGTTGATGGGGACCACTCGGTTGACGGCCAGGAAGTGCTCCACAAAGCCCAGCACCAGGGACAGGAGGGTCAGGTCCGGCTCGTCCCTCTCCAGCTCGGACCCAAACAGCTTGACCACATGGTCAATGCTGTAGATGGGAAAGAGGGCAGCTTGCGCAGACTTCAACCCCATCTTGTCTCCTCCAGGGCCGGCACCTGGCAAAAAAGGTTCTGGTTTATTATTGTCACATGTACCAAGGTAGAGGAAGAAGCTGTACCCCTTGCTACCCACACAGATCAGATAGAGGCACAGAGTGATACAGTGTGGAAGCAGGCACCGGCCCAACTTGCCCAGTCCCACCTGCCCACAATTGCTCCATATTGCTCCAAACCTGTCCTATCCATGTACCTGTCTAACTGCTTCTTAAATGTTGGGATAGTCCCAGCCTCAACTAGGGTTGAAGTGAGTCTGTTTAAGAAAGAACTGCAGATGCTGGTAAAATCGAAGGTAGACCAAAAATGATTGCGAAACTCAGCGGGTGAGGCAGCATCTCAGGAGAGAAGGAATTGGTGATGCTTAGGGTCAGACTGGTGAAGGGTCTCCACCTGAAACGTCGCCAACTCCTTCTCTCCATAGATGCTGTCTCCCTCACCCGTTGAGTTTCTCCAGCATTTTTTTTGTCTACCTTCGAGGTTTCCAGCATCTGCAGTTCTTTCTGAAACAAGTCTTTGATGATGTTGGCTGCTTTACTGAGGTAACATGGTGGAGATGGAGTCAATGGTGGGGAGTCTGGTCTGTGTGATGGACTGGGCGACATCAGAGGGCCGCACGGTGGCACAGCGGGAGAGCTGCTGCCTCACATCGCCAGAGACCCACGTTCGATCCTGACTACGGGTGCTGCCTGTACATTCTCCCTGTGACCTGATTTTTCTCCGGGTGCTCCAGTTTCCTCCCACACTCCAAAGACGTACATGTTTGTAGGTTAATCGGCGCCGTGGTACGAATGTAAACTGCCCCTCGAGGGTTTAAAGCCCTGTCCCACGGTGCGAGTTCATTCCAAGAGCTCTCCCGAGTTTGCCCTGATTCAAACTCGGAGATTTACGGTAATGGCCGCTCGTCGGTACTCGGGGCTCTCGTGGACATTTTTCAACATGTTGAAAAATCTACACGAGTCTTCCCGTGCTTACCAGCCGTTAGCGAGTCAAAGGAGATAGGCGACGTTTCGGGCCGAGACCCTTCTTCAGACCTTTTGTAAGCCTCTATAAGATCCCCCCTCAATCTTCTAAATTTTAGCGAGTACAATCCAGTCTTTCTTCATATGAAAGTCCTGACATCCCAGGAATCAGTCTGGTGAACCTTCTCTGTGAAGAAGGGTCTCGACCCGAAACGTCGCCCGCCTCCTTCGCTCCTTAGATGCTGCTGCACCCGCTGGGTTTCTCCAGCCTTTTGTGGACCCTTCTCTGTACTCAGCCAACGAACTGGCCTCAACTACCTTCTGTGGCAGAGAATTCCACAGACTCACCACTCTCTGTGTGAAAAATGTTTTTCTCATCTCGGTCCTAAAAGACTTCCCCCTTATCCTTAAACTGTGACCCCTTGTCCTGGACTTCCCCAACATCGGGAACAATCTTCCTGCATCTAGCCTGTCCAACCCCTTAAGAAGTCTCTATGAGATCCCCCCTCAATCTTCTAAATTCCAGCGAGTACAAGCCGAGTCTATCCAGTCTTTCTTCATATGGAAGTCCTGCCATCCCAGGAATCAGTCTGGTGAACCTTCTCTGTACTCCCTCTATGGCAAGAATGTCTTTCCTCAGATTAGGAGACCAAAACTGTACAGGTGCATCTGTAGAAGTTGGTGAGAGCCACTGTAGACAGAGGAATAACAAGCACTTTATTGTCACGAGGCACAGTGAGATTATTTGCTTGCATTAATGCACAATGTAGACACACCACAGGCTGGATTTCCCCAGTTTGGAGCGGGATCCAGTGACGGGACACGGTATTGAGACGGGGAGACTCTAATCCGCCGCCGCCCGAGGCCTAAGCACGGGAATGAGTTTCTAAGCCTCCAGCCCACATGTACACGCCGGCCTGGCCGCCCTCCCGCTTACCTCAAGCCGCTGCTCGCTCCAACTCCAGGCCCGCCTCACGGTCGCCCCGGCAACTGCACAGGCCCCGGCTCCGGCTCCGGCTCCAGCCCGCGGCGAGGGGCACCCTGGGGGTTGTAGTCCCCCCACTCGTCGCTCCCCATTGTGGGTGATGCACGCCGGGAGTTGTAGGCCGAGCCGCCAACTGCGCATGCCCCCGCAGCGCGGGGTACGCTGGGGGTTGTGGTCCAGCAACAACGTGGAGCGCCGGTGCACGCCGGGATTTGTAGGCCGGTGCGCCCACAGCGCATGCTCGCCCACTCAACGAAAGGCACGCTGGGAGTTGTAGGCTCCACAGTCCGCATGCGCGGAGACTTTGGCGCGCATTTTGTCAGGGTTGTCCACCTTGTGTTGGTTTTTATGGAAGTTTGGAGAAGAGATGATGAAAGGAGTGACAGTCAATAGACAATAGACAATTGGTGCAGGAGTAGGCCATTCGGCCCCTCGAGCCAGCACCGCCATTCAATGTTCAATATATATTTGTGAGATATGCGATGTGCTCACAATCACTACTCAAAGACTAAATCGTGGAAGCAAGAGATTCTTTATTTTCGAGTCTGCAGAGTCGGGTGCCTCTCCAAGTTGAGACACACCGAAGTCAGAAGGGTAAACCCCCTTTATACACACAATTCTACATCCAACCTCCTCTCCTTTGACCCGCTCCAATCAGACACTGAGGTGCACAACCTGTAGGTACATCCCCCAGTACCTCCCACATCACACATCGCAACGCCATGGTAATGAGCAGTTTCTTGACCAGGGGTGTGTTGTAATATTCATTTATTTTATTAAGCATGCTCAGTTGTTCATGACCTAACCTAATTTTTACTCACCTCCAAGTGAAACTCTCTCAGTTCTCCTATATCAGCACTAAAGCTAAGCTATAGTGACAAGGGTCCCATCTATCACTCCATTCTACTGATAGGGATCTATCTACATCACTCCCTTCTACCGCTATACAATGCTATTACTTCTTACTCAAGGATGGGTCTGGTAACTTTTATACACAGCCGTGTCAGAACCCTCTCCCTGGCCCCTATCGGTTTGAATCCTCTTTAAAGCCCCTTACAATAGTGGGGTTTGATCACTTTATCCCTCACATATTCAATGGTATATGGACACGCTGATCTGTTCTGTATTCATGCCTACTATGTTCTGTTGTGCTGAAGCAAAGCAAGATTTTCGTTTTCCTATATAGGACACATGACAATCAACTCTCTTGAATCAATGTGATCATGTCTGATCATCCCCAATCAGTACCCCGTTCCTCCCCATATCCCCTGACTCCGCTATCTTTAAGAGCCCTATCTAGCTCTCTCTTGAAAGTATCCAGAGAACCATCTCCACCACCCTCTGAGGCAGAGAATTCCACAGACTCACAACTCTCTGTGAGAAAAAGTGTTTCCTCGTCTCTGTTCTAAATGGCTTCCTACTTATTCTTAAACTGGCCCCTGGTTCTGGACTCCCCCAACATCAGGAACATGTTTCCTGCGTGTCCAAACCCTTAACAATCTTATATGTTTCAATAAGATTCCCTCTCATCCTTCTAAACTCCAGAGTGTACAAGCTCCATTCTCTCAGCATATGACAGTCCCGCCATACCGGGAATTAACCTTGTAAACCCACGCTGCCCTCCCTCAATAGCAAGAATGTCCTTCCTCAAATTAGGGGACCAAAACTGCACGCAATACTCCAGGTGTGGTCTCACTAGGGCCCTGTACAACTGCAGAAGGACCTCTTTGCTCCTATACTTGACTCATCTTGTTTATTGGAACGTAACCCCATCGTAGGTTGAGGAGCACTTAAAACATCTCCTCCCTCTGCTGAAAGAAGTGACAGCCTGCGGGAGTGCTTACGCCATTTAAACCGTTACGATTCCTTCCAAAATAGTCTAGTGCCAAAGGCACAGCAAGAGCTCAAGTTGTCTTGGAAAACAAATTTACTTTTAGTTCTGGAGATACAGCATGGATGCAGGCCCAGTTTTTGCCCATTGAGTCCACACCGACCATCGATCAACCGTTCACACTAGTTCTACGTTACACCACTTTCTCATCCATTCCTTGCACATTAGAAGCAAACCTTACACGTAGGAGAAAACCCACGCAGTGACAGGGATAACGTGCAAACTCCGTACAGGCAGCACCTGAGGTCAGGATCGAACCTGGGTTCCTGGTGCTATGAGGCAACAGCTCCACCACCGTGTCACCCTCTTTTGAACATGTCATTTATTTTTCCACCTCTTCAGAGATGTGGCTTTTAACTTTTGAAGAATGTTTGCTGCAACAACATATGAACTGGAGTAACCAATTTATGCCAAAGAAGATCCCTAACAACAGCAGTTTGGTTTGTTTCCTGTTCCAATGGCATTGATTTATTGAACGGAGTGGTGTCGACATCGTGCAGGGGAGAAGCACTTCTTGCCGACCCTTCCGACCGATAGCTTTTAAACTTTAGAGATACAACATGGGAGCATGTTGACCAGCGATCACTATCCTACACACACGAGGGAAAATTGACAATTTTTAACCAAAGCCAATTAACCTACAAACCTGCACGTCTTTGGAGTGTGGGAGGAAACCCGAGCACCCGGAGAAAACGTAGACAGGGAGAACGTGCAAACTCCGTACAGTCAGCACCCATGAACCCGATTCCCTGGCGCTAGAATGCAACAACTCTACTGCTGTGCTGCTAAAGGGGAACGGAGGTCAATCATGGGAAGGAGAAATGCTTATTTATATCAAGTTTTTCTCATGATCAAGACATCTCAAACTGCTCCACAGCCGTCAAAATGGATATGGGACAAATGCAGGTAAATGGTAGGTTGGAAGTTCACCCAGAGAGTTGTGAGTCTGAGGAATTCTCTGCCTCAGAGAGCAGTGGAGGCCGGTTCTCTGGATGCTTTCAAAAGAGAGCTAGATAGGGCTCTGAAAGATTGCGGAGTCAGGGGATATGGGGAGAAGGCAGGAACAGGGTACTGATTGGGGATGATCAGCCTTGATCACATTGAATGGCGGTGCTGGCTCGAAGGGCCGCATGGCCTACTTCTGTATCTATTGTCTATTGTCTATCGTGACCGCGTCTTTAGCTTATGGGACGTCCGATAACAGCGGGGAAGAAGCTGTTCCTGAAACTGGTAGTAGTATTTTGTATTTTCGATCCGACATGGGGAGAGAAGAAGAGGGAATGACTGGGGTGGGAAAAAGTCCTTGATTAACGAAGGGTACAGAGAAGATTTACAAGGATGTTGCCGGGACTAGAGGGTGTGAGCGACAGGGACAGGTTGAGCAGGCTGGGTCTCTATTCCTTGGAGCGCAGGAGGATGAGGGGTGACCTTATAGAGGTGAGTAAAATCATGAGAGGAATAGATCGGGTAGAGTAGGGGAATCGAGGACGAGAGAACATAGATCGGTTTAAGGTGAAGGGGAAATGTAATAGGAATCTGAGGGGTTAACTTTTCCACACAGAGGGTGGTGGGTGTATGGAACGAGCTGCCAGAGGATGGTTGATCTACCTTCCCCTCTCAACCCCATTGTCCTGTCTTCTCCCCTTAACCTGTGAGTATGTGTATCTATACACACACTGTACTTTTATTTCTCTCTCTCTCATTCATCATATTATTTACAGTGTACTATGTTTACATATTCTGTTGTGCTGCAGCAAGCAAGAATGTCATTGTTCTAGCCGGGACACTTGACAATAAAACACTCAGGACACTTGACGAAACAGGACTGGATCTAACCGAGGTCACTGATGTTCTGGCACTATTGCAGTTCCAGGTGGCAGTGTTGCTTTGCTTGTGGTCAGGGAGGGTGAACACTCTTAGGAACTTTTCCTGAAACAATATACGGAAGGGAAGATCGCAACAGCCAGCATTTGCCACGGCACTTCAGAAGCTCAGAAATCATAAGGTCAATAGACAATAGGTGCAGGAGGAGGCCATTCGGCCCTTCGAGCCAGCACCGCCATTCAATGTGATCATGGCTGATCATCCCCAATCAGTACCCCGTTCCTGCCTTCTCCCCATATCCCCTGACTCCGCTATCTTTAAGAGCCCTATCTAGCTCTCTCTTGAAAGCATCCAGAGAACCGCCCTCTGAGGCAGAGAATTCCACAGACTCACCACTCTCTGTGAGAAAAAGTGTTTCCTCGTCTCCGTTCTAAATGGCTTACTCCTTATTCTTAAACTGTGTGTGGCCCCTGGTTCTGGACTCCCCCCAACATCGGTAACATGTTTCCTGCCTCTAGCATGTCCAAACCCTTAACAATCTTATATGTTTCAATGAGATCCCCTCTCATCCTTCTAAACTCCAGAGTGTACAAGCCCAGCTGCTCCATTCTCTCAGCATATGACAGTCAGCTGCTCCATTCTCTCAGCATATAACAATCATAAGGTTATAAATGATAGGAGCAGAATTAGGCCATTCGGCCCATCAAGTCTACTCTGCCAATCAATCATGGCCGATCTATGTTTATTGGTATTCACTGGAGTTTAGAGCGATGAGGGGGGATCTTATAGAAACATATGAAATTATAAAAGGACTGGACAAGCTAGATGCAGGAAAATTGTTCCCAATGTTGGGCGAGTCCAGAACCAGGGGCCACAGTCTTAGGATAAAGGGGAGGCCATTTAAGACTGAGGTGAGAAAAGACTTATTCGCCCAGAGAGTTGTGAATTTGTGGAATTCCCTGCCACAGAGGGCAGTGGAGGCCAAATCACTGGATGGATTTAAGAGAGAGTTCGATGGAGCTCTAGGGGCTAGTGGAGTCAAGGGATATGGGGAGAAGGCAGGCACGGGTTATTGATTGGGGACAATCAGCCATGATCACAATGAATGGCGGTGCAGGCTCGAAGGTCCGAATGGCCTCCTCCTGCATCTATTTTCTATGTTTCTATGTTTATGCCGTGAGGGGGGGGAGGGGAAGGGCAGTTGGAAAAATGGGGAAGGTTGGGGGGGGGGCACAATGGACTATGGGGACCCGGCGAGGTGGAAGCGCTGTGGGGGGGGGGGGGGTAGGGGGGGGTAGGGGGGAGTCCAACGGGGAGCCGATGTCCTTTGTGACTTGGTCAGAGCCTTAGGAGGTGGCCATTATTTGTATACATTGGGTACGCAAGCAAAGAACTTCACTGTGCCTTGTCCACATGTGACAAGAAAGTATTCCAGTCCATCCCTATCTCTCCCTCCGAACCCCATTCTCCTGCCTTCTCCTCACAACCCCTGACACCCGCACTGATCGAGAATCTCTCTATCTCTGCCTTAAAAATATCCACTGACTTGTGGCCTCCACAGCCGTCTGTGGCAAAGAATCCCACAGATTCACCGCCCTCTGACTAAAGATATTCCTCCTCATCTCCTTCCGAAAGCAACGTCCTTCAATTCTGAGGCTGTGCCCTCTGGTCCTAGACTCTCCCACTAGTGGAAACATCCTCTCCACCTTGTCCCAAAGAATTTACCGAAGCACCCCATTTGTGAAGGGGGCTGCAGCCCGACAAACACACCTGTCTCATTACCTGGGTCTCCCTCCTTTTTGTTCTCTGGCCTTTGTCCAATTATCTGTCCCTTAACCTGTATCCACCTGCTTTCAAGAGAGAGCTAGATAGGGCTCTTAAAAATAGCGGAGTCAGGGGATACGGGGAGAAGGCAGGAGAATGGGGTTAGGGGTACTGATTGGGGATGATCAGCCATGATCACATTGAATGGTGGCTCAAAGGGCCGAATGGCCTACTCCTGTACCTATTGTCTATTGTCTATTGTCACCTATCACTCACCAGTCTTTGTCTGCCCCTCCTCTCTTCCAACCTCATCCGCCCACCTCCACAATCAGTCTGAAGGAGGGTTCCGACCCAAAACGTCACATCCGTGTTCCCCAGAGATGCTGCCTGAATGGTTCAGTTGCCTGATTGATAAATTATTGAGAGGAAAATTGTCGACGAGGGTGGGATTCGAACCCACGCGTGCAGAGCACAATGGATTAGCAGTCCATCGCCTTAACCACTCGGCCACCTCGTCACATCTCTGGAGAATGCCAGGAATGCTGTATCTGAAGAAGGGTTCCGACCCAAAACGTCACCTATCCATGTTCCCCAGAGATGCTGCCTGACCCGCTGAGTTACTCCAGCACTCTGTGAAACGTCACCTATCCATGTTCTCCACAGATGCAGCCTGACCCGCTGAGTTATTCCAGCACTCTGTGAAACGTCACCTATCCATGTTCTCCACAGATGCTGCCTGACCCGCTGAGTTACTCCAGCACTCTGTGAAACGTCACCTATCCATGTTCCCCAGAGATGCTGCCTGACCCGCTGAGTTACTCCAGCACTCTGTGAAACGTCACCTATCCATGTTCTCCACAGATGCAGCCTGACCCGCTGAGTTATTCCAGCACTCTGTGAAACGTCACCTATCCATGTTCTCCACAGATGCTGCCTGACCCGCTGAGTTACTCCAGCACTCTGTGAAACGTCACCTATCCATGTTCCCCAGAGATGCTGCCTGACCCGCTGAGTTTTTAAGAAGGAACTGCAGATGCTGGAAAGGTAGACAAAAGTGCTGGAGAAACTCAGTGGGTGCGGCAGCATCTATGGAGCGAAGGAAACAGGCAACGTTTCTGGCCGAAACCCTTCTTCAGACTGACCCGCTGAGTTACTCCAGCACTCTGTGAAACGTCACTTATCCATGTTCTCCACAGATGCAGCCTGACCTGCTGAGTTACTCCAGCACTCTGTGAAACGTCACCTATCCATGTTCTCCACAGATGCTGCCTGACCCACTGAGTTACTCCAGCTTTTTGTGTCCATCTTTGGTTTAAACCAGCATCTGCAGTCCCTTCCAAACACAGACTATGTTTGCATGTTGTGACTGAATTCAATTGTTCTATCTGACAATAATGACAATAAAACACTCTTGCCTCTCGCCTCGTGCAGCCTGAGCCGCTGAGTTAAAAGGGAGAGGGGTCAGGCGTTCGTTCGCGCAGTCAACCCACCCCCCTGACTTTGCGAAGGGCGAGAAAGCGGATGCCGCTGAGATCCGCCACAAAGCTGGTCAGCACAGGGAGGGCGAAAGTCAATTAATCGTGCACCCAGGCAGAGCCGAGTGTTTGCTCACAGCTGTACGTCTCAGTCACAGTCCCTTGTTCAAGGTAAACCTTGCCCTGTCAGAGCTGAACCCGGCCAGCCCACATAAACCTGGCGTAGGATGAGAAAGCCGGTAGGGTCTCGATTCTCACCCCCTCGTGACAAGTCTCACACACTCATTAACTAATGTCCTCGTCATCTCTCAGACCTCACACAAAGTCAAGATGTTGCTCCCTCAATTTGATTCAAGGAAGGCGCACTCACTGTAAGGTGAGATATATATAATAATAAATACTTCATTGATCTCATCAGGGAAATTCAGGTGCCCGGAAGTCGACAATCAACAAACCCACACATTCACAACAAATCCCTCTCCTCCTCCCCTCCACTCCCCACCACCCCCCCCCCCCCTGTCTCTTGCCCTTTTGTCAATCTTTGAAGATTGAGGGGGGATCTTATAGAAACTTACAACATTCTTAAGGGCTTGAACATGCTAGATGCAGGAAGATTGTTCCCAATGTTGGGGAAGTCCAGAACAAGGGGTCACAGTTTAAGGATAAGGGGGAAGTTTTTTAGGACCGAGATGAGATTTTTTTTTTTCACACATAGAGTGGTGAATCTGTGGAATTCTCTGCCACAGAAGGTAGTTGAGGCCAGTTCATTGGCTATATTTAAGAGGGAGTTAGATGTGACCCTTGTGGCTAGAGGGATCAGGGGGTATGGAGAGAAGGCAGGTACGGGATACTGAGTTGGATGATCAGCCATGATCATATTGAATTGCGGTGCAGGCTCGAAGGGCCGAATGGCCTCCTCCTGCACCTATTGTCTATGTTTCTATGTTTCTATGTCTCTGCCTCTCTCTCCGTCTCTCCCCATTCTCTCTCTACCCTCACTCACTACCCCCCCTCCCTCTCTAGACGTGCCTGCGAGTTAGGGGCTATGCGTCAGTGGATAGGGTTATGGGGTAAAAGGAGCAAATTAATAATATTAATATAATATCAAGGGGTGTAGTTAGTGTGTGTGTGGGGGTGGTTAGTGTGTGTGACGCCGCTCCCCCCCCCCACCCCCACCCCCACCGCAAACAGGCGTTGGGGGAACAGACCCAACGGTGCCTGCACTTGGTCTAGTTAACTATTAAAAATGCAAAGCATCCCCATACAGCCTAGCGGTCAGTATTATAAAATCTAATGGCTGGGGAGTTAGGGTCAAAAATATGAGGAGGGTTTCGACCCGAAACGTCACCCATTCCTTCTCTCCAGAGATGCTGCCTGTCCCGCTGAGTTCCTCCAGCATTTTGCGTCTATCTTCAATGTAAACCAGCACCTGCAGTTCCTGCCTGCACGAGTTACTCCAACGCATTGTGTCTTTTTTTGAACAGTGTATTAATGATGTTGAACTGTTTAAGAAGGAACTGCAGATGCTGGAAAATAGAAGGTAGACAAAAGTGCTGGAGAAACTCAGCGGGTGCGGCTGCCTCTATGGAGCGAAGGAAATAGGCAACGTTTCTGGCCGAAACCCTTCCGGGTTTCGGCCCGAAACGTTGCCTATTTCCTTCAGGGTTTCGGGCCGAAACGTTGCCTATTTCCTTCGCTCCATAGTTGCTGCCTCATCCGCTGAGTTTCTCCAGCACTTTTGTCTACCAGTGAGATTTAACTGCCTGCCCAGCCACAGACAAGCTCTATAGTGGAGAAAGAGCAGAAAAAAAGAAAATAACACAGTGGATTTTTAAATACTCGTTATTTTTTAAATTGGCAACAAGCTGTAATGTTTGCAAAAAGGCCCGCGTTTGTTTGTGTCAAGGTTAATGCCTGATAAGCGTTAGATTGCTGCTAAAAGCTTCTGGGGATAGGGAAAGGGCAGCTAACAAGTTTGCAGGCAATTTACAGGGGCTACCCAGGTGCTGTAACGTTCCTGTGTGTTTTCCGCTTTACAGAGGGACTTCTGCAAGGAGATCTGGAGCCTTAAAAGCACCCTCAGAACATAAAATGAAACGGCAGGCATTAATGATTAACGACGTTAAAAGCGCTGCTGTTTGAGTTTGTGTGTCAGTTATCTCGCGGGCTTGTGATCCGGGCAGGTCGTTTCTTTCTGTCAAACCGAGTTAAGCTACTCGGTAAACACAGGTGGCCACTGGCAGCTCCACTCCATCCTGCTGGGTTTGGCATGAGGCAGGGCCAGGGAAATCTAGGCCTTGCTGCCTGCCGCAACTCAGTAGCTCGCCAGTCGGGTGCCGGGGTCCATGGGGAGAAGGCAGGGGAATGGGGTTGAGGGGGAACGGTAGATTAAGAATAAGGGGTAAGCCATTTAGAACGGAGACGAGGAAACACTTTTTCTCACAGAGGGTGGTGAGCCTGTGGAATTCTCTGCCTCAGAGGGCGGTGGAGGCCGGTTCTCTGGATGCTCTCAAGAGAGCTAGATAGGGCTCTTAAAAATAGCAGAGTCAGGGGATATGGGGAGAAGGCAGGAACGGGGAACTGATTGGGATGATCAGCCATGATCACATTGAATGGCTGTGCTGGCGGGAAGTGCCGAATGGCCTATTTCCTATTGTCTATTGTCTAGATTAGCCACTATTGAATGGCGGAGGAGACTTGAAGGGCTAATTCTGCTCCTATCACTTATGAACTGCGTTCCCAGTGATGAAAGTCTGACAAGAATCTGTCTCTGATTTTTTATTTTCCCGTACAAAATGCTTTTATTCAGAACAAACAAATACAAAGCAGTAACACGATCAGAGAATGCCTATATTGGCATTTTACAAAGAAAGTTCTCAAATTAAAATATTAACATTTTTATCAATAATACATTCGACCTCCTGCGGTGACCAGCGTTCACGGAAAGCCTCCACAGTCCCCGTGGACACTGCGTGTTCCCTCTCTAGGGACACGCGGGCACGGACGTAACCCCGGAAGAGGGGCGGGCAGCCGACTGCTGTGCGGCCGTCGACTGCCCGCTGCCTGGACCCGCGAATGGCCATCTTGGCCAGGCCCAGGAGCAGACCGACAGGGAGACCCCCTCCTCCCTACCCGACCCTCCCCCCTCTGCACCGGGTGCCCAAAAATCAATAGCGTCGGACTAAAGTGGAGCCAAAACTTGAGGAGCAGCCCCTTCATATACTCGAACAGGGGCCTCTGTCTCTGCTCTGGGAGAGCAGAGACAGAGTTCAGATACTCGAACAGGGGCCGTGTGACGGGACGGGGCAGAGGGAGCTTCACTCTATGTCTGACCATTTTCTTTCTTCTTACAAATACTTTTAGTTAGAGAAAAAAAACAAACATACAGAGTATTAACGCGATCAAAGGCTGCCTATGTAGGCAGTTTACAAACAAGCGGTCATCAGATTAATATAAAGTCAACTTTATCAATAAAACACTGGCCCTCCCGTGGCGACCAGCATTCAGGGAAGGCCTCCAGAGTCCCCGTGAGCACCGCTTATGCATTCCCGCTCCAGGGACGTGCTGGGCACGGACGTAGGCCCGAAAAAGGGGCAGGCAGCAGAGCCCGGTGCGGCCGCCGACTGCCCACTGCCTGGACCCGCGAACGGCCATCTTGACCAGGCCCAGGAGCAGGCCGACAGTGAGATCTCCCCCCCACTCCCACCCCCGCCCCCCCCCCCCACCCACCCAGTGGGAGCTTCACCCTGTATCTGATCAATGGGCAGCAAGTGAGGAACGGGATATAGTGAGGGGGTGGAAATTAGTGAGGGGGGTGGGGGTTGGAATTCTGGCTCTCAAGACTCAGGCGGCTGAAGGCACGGCCACCAGGACAATAGAAGTGACTGCTGGCCACAGAGAGAGGGTGAGGGTAAAAGATAAAAACTAAAAGAATAATAATAATTTTTAAAAAAATTAAAGTGAAAACACCACGAGGATCTCGGAGATTTAAGTAAGTTTTTTAGAAGGAACTGCAGATGCTGGAAAATCGAAGGTAGTCAAAAGTGCTGGAGAAACTCAGCGGGTGCAGCAGGATCTATGGAGCGAAGGAAATAGGCAACGTTTCTGGCCGAAACCCTTATGGGTTGCCGCACCCGCTGAGTTTCTCCACAACTTTTGTCTACCTATTGTCTATTGTTTTGTATTGAACATATCATTTTTGTTGCCGTTACCTATTTCTATGGAGCGTAGGAAATAGGCAACGTTTCGGGCCGAAACCCTCCTTCAGACTGTAAGTTTATTGGCCAAGTATTCACATACAAGGAATTTGCCTTGGTGCTCCGCCCACAAGTAACAACATGACGTACATTTGAGGTCCGGAGGAGGCCAAAGAGATGGTGAGGAGTGTAAGGCCCAGAGACACAAAGAGCTGGAGTCACACAGCAGGTCAGGCAGCATCTCTGGAGCAAAGGAAGAGGTGACGTTTTGGGCTGGGACACTTCTCCAGACTGAAAGGCAGAGTTGAGGGAGGGGTGGGGAGAAAATCTATCTTTAAGTCTGAAGAAGGGTCCTGACCCCATCCTTTTTCTCCAGAGATGCTGTCTGACCCGCTGAGTTACTCCAGCATTTTATTTTTATCTTTGTCTCCCGGATGCGACAATGAAATCCTTGCTTGCTGCAGCACAACAGAATATGTAAACACAGTACATAATGGGGGGGAAAAAAAGTTAAATAAGTAAATAAGATTAAGGCCATTCAGCCCGTTAAGTCTACTCCACCATCAATCACGGCTGATCTATCTCTCCCTCCTAACCCCATTCTCCTACCTTCTCCCCATAACCCCTGACACCCGCACTAATCAACAATCTATCTATCTCTACCTTAAAAATATCCACTGACTTGTGGCCTCCACAGCCGTCTGTGGCAAAGAATTCCACAGATTCACCGCCCTCTGGCTGAAGAAATTCCTCCTCATCTCCTTCCTAAAGGAACGTCCTTTAATTCTGAGGCTGTGCCCTCTGGTGCTAGACTCTCCCACTAGTGGAAACATCCTCTCCACATCCACTCTGTCCAGGCCTTTCACTATTTGGTCAAGTTTCAATGAGGTCCCCCCCGTCGTTCTTCTAAACTCCAGCGAGTACAGGCCCAGCGCCGACAAACGCTCATCACATGTTAACCCGCTCATTCAATAGACAATAGACAATAGACAATAGGTGCAGGAGCAGGCCATTTGGCCCTTCGAGCCAGCACCGCCATTCAATATGATCATGGCTGATCATCCTCAATCAGTACCCCATTCCTGCCTTCTCCCCATATCCCCTGATTCCGCTATCTTTAAGAGCCCTATCTAGCTCTCTCTTGAAAGCATCCAGAGAACCGGCCTCCACCGCCCTCTGAGGCAGAGAATTCCACAGACTCACCACTCTCTGTGAGAAAAAGTGTTTCCTCGTCTCCGTTCTAAATGGCTTACCCCTTATTCTTAAACTGTGTGTGTGGCCCCTGGTTCTGTACTCCCCCAACATCGGTAACATGTTTCCTGCCTCTAGCGTGTCCAAGACCTTAACAATCTTATATGTTTCAATGAGATCCCCTCTCATCCTTCTAAATTCCAGAGTGTACAAGCCCAGCTGCTCCATCTCTGCATATGACAGTCCCGCCATCCCGGGAATTAACCTTGTAAACCTACGCTGCACTCCCTAAATAGCAAGAACTATTTTTAAGAGCCCTATCTAGCTCTCTCTTGAAAGCATCCAGAGAACCCGCCTCCACCGCCCTCTGAGGCAGAGAATTCCTGGGATCATTTTGGTAAACCTCCTCTGGACCCTCTCCAAAGGCAGCACACTGGTGGCTAATTGGGTGCAGGTTGGGTGATGGGGACAAGGATACTGAAGGGCGAGGCTACAAGTTTCTCACGGAAGGAGAAGCTGCGGATTTCTGTTGCGGGATCACCAGCATTAGGTTCTG
The DNA here is from genome assembly GCA_035221665.1 of Okamejei kenojei. NCBI lineage: Eukaryota > Metazoa > Chordata > Chondrichthyes > Rajiformes > Rajidae > Okamejei > Okamejei kenojei. The sequence continues at coordinate 917,461 of CM069173.1, forward strand.
TTTGCTTTAGTAGCTGGCCCTTCCCTCTCCTTCGCCGAAATGCTAATATCCCGGATTTCACTGTTGATCCAAGCTTGCCGTTCCTCCGAAGTCTCGATGCGAGAGTCAGGCTGGTTGACAAGCCACGCCATTTGATGGATGGAGAGAGAGGCTGAGCTATCGTTGCTGTGTTTACTGGGTGTGTCCCACCTCCTCAGCCTTTGTGTGGATAGAGTTGAGGGAGCTCCACACCCACCTCTGCCGTTCACAATTCTGATCCTTGCCCTCAATCTCTCCCCAGGGACCCACATCCACATCCACAGTCTGAAGAAGGGTCTCGACCCGAAACGTCACCCATTGCTTCTCTCCACACATGCTGCCTGACCCGCTGAGTTACTCCAGCACTCTGTGAAACGTCACCTATCCATGTTCTCCGCAGATGCTGCCTGACCCGCTGAGTTACTCCAGCACTCTGTGAAACGTCACCTATCCATGTTCTCCACAGATGCTGCCTGACCCGCTGAGTTACTCCAGCACTCTGTGAAACGTCACCTATCCATGTTCTCCGCAGATGCTGCCTGACCCGCTGAGTTACTCCAGCACTCTGAGCATGTCTTCAGCATCTGACATTCCTTCCCCCACAGTTCCAGAACAAGGCGTCACAGTTTAAGAATAAGGGGGAAGTCTTTTAAGACCGAGATGAGAATTTTTTTTTCACGCAGAGAGTGGTGAATCTGTGGAATTCTCTGCCACAGAAGGTAGTTGAGGCCAGTTCATTGATTATATTTAAGAGGGAGTTAGATGTGGCCCTTGCGGCTGAAGGGATCAAGGGGTATGGAGAGAAGGCAGGTACAGGATACTGAGTTGGATGATCAGCCATGAACATATTAAATGGCGGTGCAGGCTCGAAGTGCAGAATGGCCTCCTCCTGCACCAATCTTCTATGTTTCTGGGTCCCGCGTGTGTGTGGGATAGTGTTAGTGTGCGGGGATCGCTGGTTGGTGCTAACTCGATGGGCCGAAGGGCCTGTCCCTGCACCTACTTTCTATGTTTCTATCTGACCTTCCCTCCTCAATCGAGGACTTTCCACCAAGTGACAAACTCTCTGATCCATGGAGGGAGGGAGCTTTTAAATGGCAGCAACGGCGTTGATACGAATCTGCGGAGCGATAACGAAGTTATTTTGGGTTGGTTGCCATGGTCTGCAGTGTCCAAGTCAAACAGTTCTGTTTGTTCCCTGAGTCATTGGCCTAGTTGGGGTTGCTGTGTGATTGTACACTGTACAATAAGTGCTAAGCTCTGCGCTGGTATCGGCAGCGGGGGAGTCTGGGCAGAGTACAAAAGTGCTGTGGAAACGCACCCCCAACCCTGGTTCAGTTTGGAGAGGCACAAAACGCTGGAGTAACTCAGCGGGACAGGCAGCATCTCTGGAGGGAAGGAATGGGTGACGTTTCTGGTCGAGACCTTTCTTCTGGTCGAGACGTCACCCATTCCTTCTCTCCAGAAATGCTGCCCGTCCCGCTGAGTCACTCGTGTTTAAAAAGGAACAATAGACAACAGGTGCAGGAGTAGGCCATTCAGCCCTTCCAGCCAGCACCACCATTCACTGGGATCACGGCTGATCATCCCCAATCAGTACCCCGTTCCTGCCTTCTCCCCATATCCCCTGACTCCGCTATCTTTAAGAGCCCTATCTAGCTCTCTCGTGAAAGCATCCAGAGAACCGGCCTCCACCGCCCTCTGAGGCAGAGAAATCCACAGACTCACCACTCTCTGTGAGAAAAAGTGTTTCCTCGTCTCCGTTCTAAATGGCTTACCCCTTATTCTTAAACTGTGTGTGGCCCCTGGTTCTGGACTCCCCCAACATCGGGAACATGTTTCCTGCCTCTAGTGTGTCCAAGCCCTTAACAATCTTATATGTTTCAATGAGATTCCCTCTCATCCTTCTAAATTCCAGAGTGTTCAAGCCCAGCCGCTCCATTCTCTCAGCATATGACAGTCCCGCCATCCCGGGAATTAACCTGGTGAACCTACGCTGGGCTCCCTCAATAGCAAGAATGTCCTTCCTCAAATTAGGGGACCAAAACTGCACACAATACACCAGGCGTGGTCTCACTAGGGCCCTGTACAACTGCAGAAGGAGAGAGGAATAAGGAGGAGGAGTAAGGGGGATACGACCCCCTGGGGTCGGACGGAGCGAGTCAATAGTTAAACAATCTGAACGTACGGAGCCTTGGGGAGAGAGAGGAGGAAGCGACACTAATCACATTAATGCAACCCTGATCAAGGTCTCGACCCGAAACGTCGCCTATCTCCTTCGCTCCTTAGATGCTGCTGCACCCGCTGAGTTTCTCCAGCTTTTTGTGTACCATCACATTAATGCAACCCTGATCCAATTCACTGATGCAAATTGGCCAGCCTGTTAGCCACAGCTCAAAGCCACTCTCTCTCTCTCACCTCTCCATCAGATTAACTCACAAACCATTATCTCAAATGACATTGTTTCTTGACTGGCGACCAAGGAACGGCTGCCTTTTGGACAGGAAGAGGGACACAAGAAGCTGGAGTAACTCAGTGGGACAGGCAGCATCACCGGAGAGAAGGAACGGGTGGCGTTTCGGGCCGAGACCCTTCTCCAGCCTTTATGTGTCTCTCTTCGGTTTAAACCAGCATCTGCAGTTCCTTCCTACACAATACTTAGAGGGATAGGGACCAAACTGCTCTCTAGTCGGTGAGAGAACGGTTCAGTTGCCTGATAGCTCCTAGAATGTGGAACAGCATCCCTCTTCCCATCAGAACTGCCCCCTCCATCGACTCTTTTAAATCGAGACTTAAAACCCATCCTTATAGAAACATGGACATAGAAACATAGAAAATAGGTGCAGGAGTAGGCCATTCGGCCCTTCGAACCTGCACCGATATTCAATATGATCATGGCTGATCATCCAACTCAGTATCCTGTACCTGCCTTCTCTCCATACCCCCTGATCCCTTTAGCCACAAGGGCCACATCTAACTCCCTCTTAAATATAGCCAATGAACTGGCCTCAACTACCTTCTGTGGCAGAGAATTCCACAGATTCACCACTCTCTGTGTGAAAAATGTTTTTCTCATCTCGGTCCGAAAAGACTTCCCCCTTATCCTTAAACTGTGACCCCTTGTTCTGGACTTCCCCAACATCGGGAACAATCTTCCTGCATCTAGCCTGTCCAACCCTTTAAGAATTTTGTAAGTTTCTATAAGATCCCCCTCAATCCCCCTAAATTCTAGCGAGTACAAGCCGAGTCCTATCCAGTCTTTCTTCATATGAAAGTCCTGCCATCCCAGGAATCAGTCTGGTGAACCTTCTCTGTACCCCCTCTATGACCTCAAGCCTCTCTTGACGTCCTCTGAGCGAGGGCTATATGTATGTAGTGATGTTTGTATTTAATCGATGAACCACTGTTGTGTAACGTTAGAACCTCCACCAATGTAAAGCACTTTGGCCAACGAGAGTTGTTTTTTAAATGTGCTGTAGAAATAAAAGTGCTTGACTTGACTTGATAACAGCCGGGAAGAAACTGTCCCTGAATCTGGAGGTGTGTGTGCGTTGGTTTTCACACTTCTGTGCCTCTTGCCCGATGGGAGAGGGGAGAAGAGGGAGTGACCGGGGGGGGGGGGGGGGTGGGGGTGAGACTGATCCGTGATGATGCTGCTGGCCTTGCCGAGGTGTAGGTAAGGGAGAGAAGGAATAGAGGAAGATGACTGACTTTGGTGCCCTCCCTCCCAGTGGGAAACGTTTAATTCTGCTGTGTTGGGATGTTTTATGTTGAACTCCATCGTGTGTAGTGTTCTTTATTTTATTGTAAGGCTGTATGGTGAGCACATTTCACTGTACCAACTGGCACATGTGACAAATAAATATATCTTGTATCTGGTATTGCTTACAGCTTTGGTCTCCAAATCTAAGGAAAGACATTCTTGCCATAGAGGGGGTACAGAGAAGGTTCACCAGGCTGATTCCTGGGATGGCAGGACTACCATATGAAGAAAGACTGGATAGACTCGGCTTGTACTCGCTGGAATTTAGAAGATTGAGGGGGAATCTTATAGAAACCTACAAAATTCTTAAGGGGTTGGACAGGCCAGATGCAGGAAGATTGTTCCCGTGTTGGGGAAGTCCAGAACAAGGGGTCACAGTTTAAGGATAAGGGGGAAGTCTTTTAGGACCGAGATGAGAAAAACATCCTCCTGCCATAGTAAGCCAGTTCATTGGCTATATTTAAGAGGGAGTTAGATGTGGCCCTTGTGGCTAAAGGGATCAGGGGGTATGGAGAGAAGGCAGGTACGGGATACTGAGTTGGATGATCAGCCATGGTCATATTGAATGGTGGTGCAGGCTCGAAGGGCCGAATGGCCTACTCCTGCACCTATTGTCTATGTTTCTATGTGTCTTGTATCTTGAATAGGTGACGTTTCGGATCGAGACTTATCTTCAGACTGAAGTCTTGAGTCTGTCACGCAGAGTGTGTCCTGTATTCTACAAAGGGTCACGTTAGTCAGACAGGGGGCCTTTACCCTGGTCTCCACTGGAGTCGCTCTAGCTACCTGTCGAAATGGGGCTTAACTCATTTAGAGATAAGGATTGGAATGGCATGCATCATTGTTGTGGCATACAAAGTGCGTGGCAGATACTATTGTACTGGGGCAGATATTGCCTTTCCTTTGCAAAGCTGATAAGCAAGGTGTCGGACTGTAGTACACGATTCAAGATAGGGAACCCCGCTTGCTAAAAGGATTTTATTTTCTCATTTCTTGACTCATGCTGGGTGTGGTGAAATGGCTCATGGTTTGCACAATAGGGATTAGTTGCATCAAGCTAAGGAGGGTTATGTTGGGAGTCCCAAACAGTGGAAAGGCAAGAGCACTTGTCCAGGAAGGAACCGAAGATAGACGCAAAAAGCTAGAGTAATTCAGCGGGACAGGCAGCATCTCTGGAGAGAAGATATGGGTGGCGTGTCGGGTGGTGAAGGAATGGGAGACGGTTTTGGGTCGAGACCCTTCTTCACTGAAGAACTGAAGAAGGGTTTCAACTCGAAATGTAACCCATTTCTTCTCTCCAAAGATGCTGCCTGACCCGCTGAGTTACTCCAGCACTCTGTGAAACGTCACCTATCCATGTTCTCCACAGATGCTGCCTGACCCGCTGAGTTACTCCAGCACTCTGTGAAACGTCACCTATCCGTTCTCCACAGATGTGCCTCCCCACAGATGCTGCCTGACCCGCTGAGTTACTCCAGCACTCTGTGAAACGTCACCTATCATGTTCTCCACAGATGCTGCCTGACCCGCTGAGTTACTCCAGCACTATCTATCTCTGCCTTAAAATTATCCACTAACTTGGCCTCCACATCCTTCTGTGGCAAAGAGTTCCACAGATTCACCACCCTCTGACTAAAGAATACAACAAATAATGAGAGGCACAGATAGAGTAGACAGTCGGAACGCTTACTCCCCGAGAGTGGAGATATCAAAGACAGGAGTCGTCGAGTCAAGAGCCAAGAGAGTTTATTGTCACATGTCCCAGATAGGACAATGAAATTCCTGCTTTGCTTCAGACAACAGAACATAGACGGCATGAATACAGAACAGATCAGTGTGTCCATATACCATTATATAAATATATACACACATGAATAAATAAGCAGAGAAAGTGCAAATAAACAGATAATGGGCTATTAATGTTCAGAGTTTTGTTTGAGTTGAGTTTAATAGCCTGATGGCTGTGGGGAAGTAGCTATTCCTGAACCTGGACGTTGCAGTCTTCAGGCTCCTGTACCTTCTACCTGAAGGTAGCAGGGAGATGAGCGTGTGGCCAGGGTGGTGTGGGTCCGTGATGATGACAGGAGGTCATAACTTTAAGGTGAGAGGGGCAACGTTTAAAGGAGATGTGCAGAGCGATGGTTTTACACAGAGGGTGGTGGCGGGTGCCTGTGGTAATGGTGATAGCAGATATGATAGAGACTTTTTGAGGTTTTTTGAGCGGGATAACATAGAACTATTGTGAACGGTGATCTATTAGTCTCGATAGGCCAAACAAAGTGCTTGTTTCCACGCTGTAAATCTAGACCAGGGCCTTCTAGGCCATTAAATGCGGCCTTTTGAACAAATCCACATTTTGCAGAACAAATCCTTTTATTTTTATTAATATGTTTTTGTTCGTCTCTAATTCTTTTTATTTTAATCTTAAAACGAACGCATTTAAAAAAACCAAAGAGTAAAAGAAGATTCAGCTAAATAATCCTCCCCGACAGCAGTGCTGGCTCGAAGGGCCGAATGGCCTACTCCTGCACCTATTGTCTGTCTGACTGACGGCCACAATTAAAACATTAGTAAGTCGCTAGAATTTAGAAGATTGAGGGGGGATCGTATAGAAACGTACAAAATTCTTAAGGGTCTGGACAGGCTAGATGCAGGAAGATTGTTCCCGATGTTGTGGGGAAGTCCAGAACAAGGGGTCACACAGTTTAAGGATACACACAGAGTGGTGAGTCTGTGGAATTCTCTGCCACAGAAGGTAGTTGAGGCCAGTTCATTGGCTATATTTAAGAGGGAGTTGGATGTGGCCCTTGTGGCTAAAGGGATCAGGGGGTATGGAGAGAAGGCAGGTACGGGATACTGAGTTGGATGATCAGCCATGATCATATTGAATGGCGGTGCAGGCTCGAAGGCCCGAATGGCCTCTACTCCTGCACCTAATTTCTATGTTTCTATGTAGGCCATGAGGGGTATTTTAACAAAATAATGTACATTTTGAAGTATATCTAATTGAAGTTTCATGGATGCGGCCTTGTTACAGCTAACTTAATGCGGCCTTCCGGCCTGCAAAGGTTCCCCATCCCTGCTCCTAACCTGAACAATTCTTTCAACCTTGATTTTTTAACATCCTGTTTGAGGTCTTTACTTAGTCTATTGGCTCAAACAGAAATACTCTCATGAATAGTTGATTGTGGAGTTTATCTGTGCAGGGGCGGTCAAAGGTGAAGGTTCACCTTCGACTGGGCAAATAAAATGGCTGCAGTGTTGTTTGCTGTGCTTGAGGTCAGCGAACTGTTCTGGCTCCGAGGGTGAGCTCCAGGACGCGCACACCAACAAAATATCCCCCTTGGACAACCTCCCTCGCCCTGACAATGGTGTGGACAGACGGGTAGCATTGAGGGACTTGGCTTCACGAGGAAGTTTAGTTTGGAGATGCAATGCAGGAACAGGTCCTTCGGCCCAGCCAGTCGGCACCGACCAGCGATTCCCACACACTAACCCTACCCTACACACACGCGGGACACAGAAACATAGAAAATAGGTGCAGGAGGAGGCCATTCAGCCCTTCAAGCCTGCACCACCATTCAATATGATCATGGCTGATCATCCAACTCAGTATCCTGTACCTGCCTTCTCTCCATACCCCCTGATCCCTTTAGCCACAAGGGCCACATCTAACTCCCTCTTAAATATAGCCAATGATCTGGCCTCAACTACCTTCTGTGGCAGAGAATTCCACAGATTCACCACTCTCTGTGTGAAAAATGATTTTCTCATCTTGGTCCTAAAAGACTTCCCCCTTATCCTTAAACTGTGACCCCTTGTCCTGGACTTCCCCAACATCGGGAACAATCTTCCTGCATCTAGCCTGTCCAACCCCTTAAGAATTTTGTAAGTTTCTATAAGATCCCCCCTCAATCTTCTAAATTCTAGCGAGTACAAGCCGAGTCTATCCAGTCTTTCTTCATATGGAAGTCCTGACATCCCAGGAATCAGTCTGGTGAACCTTCTCTGTACTCCCTCCATGGCAAGAATGTCTTTCCTCAGAATAGGAGACCAAAACTGTACGCAATACTCCAGGTGTGGTCTCACCAAGACCCTGTATAACTGCAGTAGAACCTCCCTGCTCCTATACTCAAATCCTCTTGCTATGAATGCTAACATACCATTCGCTTTCTTCACTGCCTGCTGCACCTGCATGCCTACTTTCAATGACTGGTGTACCATGACACCCAGGTCTCGTTGCATCTCCCCTTTTCCTAATCGGCCACCATTCAGATAATAGTCTACTTTCCTGTTTTTGCCACCAAAGTGGATAACCTCACATGAAGCCACGGTCTCCGATTGAGGACTTTATCTGGACTTTAACCTTGTCTGAACATCTGGACTCCCGCAGTGGCGACTGCAGAGGGTGGAGGTCCCGACCACAGGGGAAAATGGAGGAGGACTGGCCAAATGTTTGTGCCTTCCACCACAGTGATGAATGGTGTGGTGGATGTTTGTGTTAAATTTTAATTGTGTTTCTGTGTGTTCTTTATTCATTAATTGCACCACTGCTGGCAAACTCATTTCACTTGCACTGTATGTGCAAGTGACGAATAAAACGGATATTGATTGACATTGATTTTGGTAGTTCATGACTGCTCTCTGGTTGTGGGAGGATGATTCAGTCGCCTGATAACTGCCGGGAAGAAACTGTCCTTGAATGTGTGATGTTCCCTCCTCAGCGCCCCTCCCATGGCGTTGGAGCTCCTTCATCACCACTTGGGCTATCAAAGGTGGTCACAGGTCGGCCTTCATCAGCCAGAGTACTGAGTGGAGAATTTGGGAGATTGGGGTCGAGACCCTTCTACATCTGTGGGGAGAAGGAATTGGCCTGTTTCCACACCGTATCTAAACTAAACTAAACACCTTTCCTTTTCCCCTGACTCCTCAGTCTGAAGAAGGGTCTCGGCCCAAAACGTCACCCATTCCTTTTTTCCAGTGATGCTGTCTGACCCGCTGAGTTACTCCAGCTTTTTGTGTCTCTCTTTGGTTTAAACCAACATCTGCAGTTCCTTCCTCTTTTTAAGGCCTTTTATTACACCAATATCTCTTTTATTACACCCAAACATAACTTGTGGCTGCTGTCTAGATATTTTCCCACTTACCCAAGTGTGATAACAAATCTCATTGTGTAAATGTTTAAGAAAGAACTGCAGATGCTGGAAAAATTCGAAGGTTGACAAAAGTGCTGGAGAAACTCAGCGGGTGAGGCAGCATCTATGGAGCGAAGGAATAGGCGACGTTTCGGGTCGAGACCCTTCTTCATCTATGGAGAGAAGGAATTGGCGATGTTTCGGGTCGAGACCCGAAACGTGGCCAATTCCTTCTCTCCATAGATGCTGCCTCACCCGCTGAGTTTCAATAGACAATAGACAATAGGTGCAGGAGTAGGCCATTTGGCCCTTCGAGCTAGCACCGCCATTCAATGTGATCATGACTGATCATCCACAATCAGTACCCCGTTCCTGCCTTCTCCCCATATCCCCTGACTCCGCAATTTTTAAGACGGAAGCCGGTTACGGAAACATCCTCGTAAAAATCAAAGTTCTTTGGTAAAAATCTTCTCCTCATTTTCAGAATTTTAATTTATTAACACAAACTGTTCCCCCGCAACGTTGATTACACTGCGGGTCGGGTCGGATCCGGTTACTGAAATGGATGACAAAAAGGCCCACGTTCCTCTCCGTTACGTACTACATGTCAGCCCACTGCGTTTAGCAGGAGTGGTCTATCTTGCTCCACTACAGGATCTTTGGTCAGCAAGGCCCAGTGCTGACAAACGCTCGTCATAGGTTAACCTACTCATTAAACGGGGTCGCAGTTTAAGGATAAGGGGGAAGTCTTTTGGGACCGAGATGAGAAAAAAAAATTCACACAGAGAGTGGTGAAACTGCGGAATTCTCTGCCACAGAAGGTAGTTGAGGCCAGTTCATTGGCTATATTTAAGAGGGAGTTAGATGTGGCCCTTGTGGCTAAAGGGATCAGGGGGTATGGAGCGAAGGCAGGTACGGGATACTGAGTTGGATGATCAGCCATGATCACATTGAATGGCGGTGCAGGCTCGAAGGGCCAAATGGCCTACTCCTGCACCTATTTTCTATGTTTCTATGTTTCCTGGGATCATTCTAGCTGGTGTTTTGAGCCTTGGTGTGGAGAGGGGAGTTGGTGCTTATCCCGCCCCTCTCTCCCCCCCCCCCCCCCCCCCACCATTAAAAGCTTGAAGCTTCCGAGTAGCGGGGGAGCAAAGTGCGATGGTGCAGCAAGGTCAGCCGTCAATCATTGGCTCTCCACGTTACCAGCGCCAAGGCTGGGGGAATGTTTGCACTAGAGTTTACAGATAAGGGCTCGAGCTGACCACAGATCCACAGAGCTCGGAACCCTGCCCCCTCCCCCCCCCCCCCCCCCCCCCCCCCCCACTGCTCTCAACCTAACACAGGAGCCGAGCAGTGGCGTGGGAGTTAGCGCTTGGTGCTGAATGTCCCACTCGACGAAAAAATTCCACCGCGGACGTGACAAAAATCATATTCGACGAGTTGGTACTTTTTGCCCGAGTCACCAACCATTGCCGGGTGACAAAGAGTCACACAAAACTCAAAAACGGAGAAACTCAGCGGTGCTGGCTCGAAGGGCCGAATGGCATACTCCTGCACCTATTGTCTATTGTCTATTGAAACTCAGCGGGTGAAACGAAACGTCACCAATTCCTTCTTTCCATAGATGAAGAAGGGTCTCGACCCGAAACGTGGCCAATTCCTTCCCTCCACAGATGCTGCCTCACCCGCTGAGTTTCTCCAGCATTTTGTGTTTACCTTCGAATTTTGGGCCACATCTAACTCCCTCTTAAATATAGGCAGAGAATTCCACAGACTCACCACTCTCTGTGAGATAAAGTGTTTCCCCGTCTCCGTTCTAAATGGTTTACCCCTTATTCTGGTTCTGGTCTCCCCCACATCGGGAACATGTTTCCTGCCTCCAACCCTTAACAATCTCATATGTTTCAATGAGATCCCCTCTCATCCTTCTAAACTCCAGAGTGTACAAGCCCAGCCGCTCCATTCTCTCAGCATATGACAGTCCCGCCATCCCGGGAATTAACCTAGGAAACCCATATCCCTCTAAACCTGTCCTATCCATGTACCCTGTTTGAGTATCTTTCTTCATTCCTGCCTCTAACCCTTAATAATCTTATATGTTTCAATGAGATCCAATAGTAGCAAAAGAAACATGAGGATGAATTGTAAGCATTCAAAGCGCTTTTACTCTCACATTCTCCTTTCCATTTGTACAAAGGATCAATATTAATTTTCATTAGTTATCACAGAAAACAGGTTGATATTTACAAGCCATAACACAGTGGATAGAGTCTCTTCATATTTTTACACAGGTTGCCAACTTGGGTCGGCAGGGAGAGTGGCGATGGGCTGAAGGGCCTTAGATGGAGCTCAGAACAGGCCGCGGGCCCAGCGACTGGTAGGGGGAGGGGTCGTTGGGGCCGGGGGCAAGGTCCAGGCTGGTTTTGGGGAACATGGAGAGTTCAGGGCCCATGGAGGGGGCATAGGCCGAGAAGGGGAACATCTGCTCGTAGGGCTTCAGGCCTGCCTTGTCCGTCTGCTGTTCCGCGGCCATCAGGTTGGTGATGGAGAACGGGTGGGTCAGGGGGAACTGAGGATCGGGCTTCAGGTACACCTCGGAGGCCAGCTGGGAGAGGAATGACGGGTGGGCGGGCATGGAGGACGCGGGCTTGGCGCCGGGGGAGTCTTCCAGTTTCGGGATTCTCGGGCTGTTGTCCGGAGAAGCCTTGCCCAGCTGCCGGTAGAGCGGTCTCCCCCGGTTCCTGGCCCGCTCCGAGCCGGGAGTGCTGAGGGTGGAATCAGTCTCGCCACCGCCGCCGGCCACGGGGGACGCGGAACTTTCCGCGGGGCCCCCCGCCCCCTCCTTCTGCGAGCCGGCCTTCTCGCACTTGAACCTCTTCTGCCTGCGCAGGTAGCAGCCGTTCTCGAACATGTTGCCCGAGTCGGGGTGCAGTGCCCAGTAGGAGCCCTTGCCCGGTTTCTCCGGCGACCTGGGCATCTTGATGAAGCAGTCGTTGAAGGACAGCGAGTGGCGGATGGAGTTCTGCCAGCGCTGCTGGTTCTGCCTGTAATAGGGGAAGAAGTCCATGATCCACTGGTAAATCTCGTTCAAGGTCAGCATCTTCTGCGAGGACTGCTGGATGGCCATGGTGATGAGCGAGATGTAGGAGTAGGGCGGTTTAGCGTGTGTGTAATTCCGTCGGACGTTCTTGGTCTCCCCCGGGAAGTCCAGGTCTCCCTGGCCGTAGACCGAGCTGGAGTTGCAGTAGGGAGTCATTTGGCTCATGAGGTTGGGTTGGGAACCCACCTGCTCCATGGGTGAACTCATCGAGGTCTCCAGCCGGGACAGGTCGCTGGAGGACACCACCGTGCTGGTCCCCATGGCCGACATGGGGGGGTGGTGGCTCAGCATCCCGGCATTCATATACGACATGTTGATGGTCCCGGGCCTAGTGTTGGCCACGTAAGGATTCATGGCGTTCCCTGGACTCATGCTGCTCATAGGCTGATAAATCTAAAACAGATGAAAGACCGAAATTGTCAAACACACACGTCACATAATGAAAGGTCGACACAAAATGCTGGAGAAACCATTAGAAACATATAAGATTGTTAAGGGCTATTCCTTCGCTCCACATTGCAAAGAGTAGGAGTAAACGGGTCCTTTTCACAATGGGAGGCAGTAACTAGTGGGGTACCGCAGGCTCAGTGCTGGGACCCCAGCTATTTACAATATATATTAATGATCTGGATGAGGGAATTGAATGCAACATCTCCAGGTTTGCGGATGACACAAAGCTGGGGGGCAGTGTTAGCTGTGAGGAGGATGCTAGGAGGCTGCAAGGTGACTTGGATAGGCTGGGTGAGTGGGCAAATGCATGGCAGATGCAGTAAAATGTGGATAATTTAGGACCGAGATGAGAAAAACATTTTTCACACAGAGAGTGGTGAATCTGTGGAATTCTCTGCCACAGAAGGTAGTTGAGGCCAGTTCATTGGCTATATTTAAGAGGGAGTTAGATGTGGCCCTTGTGGCTAAAGGGATCAGGGAGTATGGAGAGAAGGCAGGTACGGGATACTGAGTTGGATGATCAGCCATGATCACATTGAATGGCGGTGCAGGCTCGAAGGGCCGAATGGCCTGCTCCTGCACCTTTTTCACACAGAGGGTGGTGGGTGTATGGAACAAGCTGCCAGAGGAGGTAGTTGAGGCCGGGACTATAGCGAGATATAAAAGATTGCAACCTTCACGCAGTCCACCCCGTGTCTACGAATGCAATCAACCCGGCGTGCACAATCAAATAAGATCAAATAGAACAAGTTGGCCGACAACTTTGGGCTGTGCACGCCACACACATGAAGATGAAGAAAGACACTTGAGTAGGTACATGGATAGGACAGGTTTAGTGGGATATGGGTTCGCCGGGTTAATTCCCGGGATGGCGGGACTGTCATACGCTGAGAGAATGGAGCGGCTGGGCTTGTACACTCTGGAGTTTAGAAGGATGAGAGGGCATCTCATTGAAACATATAAGATTGTTAAGGGCTTGGACACGCTAGAGGCAGGAAACATGTTCCCGATGTTGGGGGAGTCCAGAACCAGGGGCCACACACGGTTTAAGAATTAGGGGTCGGCCATTTGGAACGGAGACGAGGAAACACTTTTTCTCGCAGAGAGGAATTCCCTGCCTCACCCGCTGAGTTTCTCCAGCATTTTTGTCTACCTTCGAATTTTTCCAGCATCTGCAGTTCTTTCTTAAACATTTACACAATGAGATTTGTTATCACACTTGGGTAAGTGGGAAAATATCTAGACAGCAGCCACAAGTTATGTTTGGGTGTAATAAAAGAGATATTGGTGTAATAAAAGGCCTTAAAAAGAGGAAGGAACTGCAGATGTTGGTTTAAACCAAAGAGAGACACAAAAAGCTGGAGTAACTCAGCGGGTCAGACAGCATCACTGGAAAAAAGGAATGGGTGACGTTTTGGGCCGAGACCCTTCTTCAGACTGAGGAGTCAGGGGAAAAGGAAAGGTGTTTGTTTAGTTTAGATACGGTGTGGAAACAGGCCTTTTGGCTCACATGCCAGTCCAGAACCAGGGGCCACACACACAGTTTAAGAATAAGGAGTAAGCCATTTAGAACGGAGACGAGGAAACACTTTTTCTCACAGAGAGTGGTGAGTCTGTGGAATTCTCTGCCTCAGAGGGCGGTGGAGGCCGGTTCTCTGGATGCTTTCAAGAGAGAGCTAGATAGGGCTCTTAAAGATAGCGGAGTCAGGGGATATGGGGAGAAGGCAGGAACGGGGTACTGATTGGGGATGATCAGCCGTGATCACATTGAATGGCGATGCTGGTTCGAAGGGCTGAATGGCCTACTCCTGCACCTATTGTCTGTTGTCTATTGAAACTCAGCGGGTGAGGCAGCATCTATGGAGAGAAGGAATTAGCCACGTTTCGGGTCGAGACCCAGAAGGTTCTCGACCCGAAACGTCGCCAATTCCTTCTCTCCATAGATGAAGAAGGGTCTCGACCCGAAACGTTGGGATGTGGGATGTGGAAAGAAACCGGAGCACCCGGAGAAACCCACGCGGTCTCAGGCAGAAGGTATAATCGTTTAGTTTAGACATACAGTGTGGAAACAGGCCCTTCGGCCCACCGAGTTCATGCCGTTTAACGATCTCCCGTCCACACCAGCTCCATGTTAAGCCAGAGATGAGAAGAGAGAAGATGGTGCTGTCTCGAAGGGCCGAGTGGCCTCCTGCTGCACCTATTTTCTATGTTAAGATATGAGATCAGAATAGGAGAGGTGAGAATTGAGGAAGTAGTTTTGGTGGAAGGGGAGGGATGGGTGCAGGGGCTCAGGGAAGCACGGGGGGGGGGGGGGGGGGTTGGGGATCGGGAACTATTTGGCCTCAAACTCTTTGAATCACTTCCCTCTGGAAGGCGACTCCGGACTGTCAAAGCTGCCACGGCCAGACATAGTGCTTAAGAAGGAACTGCAGATGCTGGAAAAATCGGAGGTAGACAAAAAGTGCTGGAGGAACTCAGCGGGTGAGGCAGCGTCTATCTATGGAGCGAAGGAAATAGGCAACGTTTCGGGCCGAAACCCTGACGGAAATAGGCAACGTTTCTATTATAGATGTTTAATGTTTTATGTGTCATTTCTAACTGTCATATTGTCAATTGTGGGCGGAGCACCAAGGCAAATTCCTTGTATGTGAATATTTGGCCAATAAACGTATTAATTCTTCATTCAAGGAGGTAGGAGGGAGGGGGGGGGGGGGCACTTAAAATAGGTAAATGTTCATACCACTAAGCTACCCAAGTGGAATATATGAGATGCTGTTCCTCCAGTTTGCGTAAGGCCTCACTCTGACAGTGGAGGAGGCCCAGGACAGAAAGGTCAGTGTGGGAATGGGAAGGGGAGTTAAAATGGTTGGCAACCGGGAGCTAGATAGGGCTCTGAAAAATAGCGGAGTCAGGGGATATGGGGAGAAGGCAGGAACGGGGTACTGATTGGGGATGATCAGCCGTGATCACATTGAATGGCGGTGCTGGCTCGAAGGGCCGAATGGCCTCTACCCCTGCACCTATTGTCTATTGTCTCATACACCCTTGCAAGATCACCCTTCACCCGCCTGAACTCCAAGCAATGAAGTCCCAGCCTGCTCAACCTCTCCCGATATCTCAGGCCATCAAGTCATAAAAAGATAGATAGAAAACATAGAAAATAGGCGCAGGAGGAGGCCATTCGGCCCTTCGAGCCTGCACCACCATTCATTGTGATCATGGCTGATCGTCCCCAATCAATAACCCGTGCCTGCCTTCTCTCCATATCCCCTTGATATAAAGTCCCAGTAAATCTTCTCTGCACCCTTTTCCAGCTCGACGACATCTTTCCCGTAACAGAGGCACAAAAGAGCCGGAGTAACTCAGCGGGACTGGCAGCAACTCTGGAGAGAAGGAACGGGCGACGTTTCGGGTCGAGACCCTTCTACAGACTGATTACTATACTCCCAACGTGGCCTCAACACTGTCTTTGTGGAATATTTTCCGGGCTGGGGGGCAGAAGCCGGACGTATTCACAAGGTTACTGCTCTGCGATAGCGGGCTTGACTTCTGATAACATCATTGAATGCAAATAGGTGATTTTACTCAGTGCCACCCCACCCATCCCCCACCCCCTCCCCTGCCACCTAATCTCCCAAAAGCACTGACTCACACCCTCTGCTCAATGAAAAGGTTTACAAATCTAATCAGCTGCCTGAGGTGGAGCAAGTGGAGAGACTGGAGATGCTGGGTCATAGAAACATAGAAAATAGGTGCAGGAGGAGGCCATTCAGCCCTTCCAGCCTGCACCGCCATTCAATGTGATCACGGCTGATCATCCAACTCAGTATCCTGTACCTGCCTTCTCTCCATACCCCCTGATCCCTTTATCCACAAGGGCCACATCTAACTCCCTCTTAAATATAGCCAATGAACTGGCCTCAACTACCTTCTGTGGCAGAGAATTCCACAGATTCACCACTCTCTGTGTGAAAATAATATTTCTCATCTTGGTCCTAAAAGACTTCCCCCTTATCCTTAAACTGTGTGACCCCTTGTTCTGGACTTCCCCAACATCGGGAACAATCTTCCTGCATCTAGCCTGTCCGACCCCTTAAGCATTTTGTAAGTTTCTATAAGATCCCCCCTCAATCTTCTAAATTCCAGCGAGTACAAGCCGAGTCTATCCAGTCTTTCTTCATATGAAAGTCCTGCCATCCCAGGAATCCCCGGGTCCATTCTCCCTGGAGGAGAGGAGGTAGGATAGGGGATATAGCTGATTGAGGTATGTCTAATGATGAGGGGGATAGATAGGGTAGACAGTCAGAACCTTTTATAGACGCACAAATGCTGGAGTAACTCAGCGGGACAGGCAGCATACAAGATGACACCATAGAACGATATTCATCCCTGGAGGGGGATTGGTCTGGCCACAGTCACAACACACAAGGTACACAAAAACTTGAAACTAAAATTAATTAAAAGTGGAAAACAAGCGACTGTTGTCTGGCTGCCTTCACCGGAACGAACAAACCAACGAACAAACCTACGCAGGCTTATTCCCTGGGCAGAGGATTCTAAAACTGGAGTGCCCTCCCCCCCCCCCCCCCGCCTTTGTTCTCCCACCGTCCCTCACGGCACCTCCCCACGAACATCAGCCATGACCACATTGAATGGCGGTGCTGGCTGGAAGGGCCGAATGGCCTCCTCCTGCACCTATTGTCTATTGTCTGTTGTCTATTATCACTAGCCGACAAGTCTAAGTCCATCGCTCGCTGAAAGTGGTAACGAAGGCGTCTGGCATCCTTGCCATCATAAAATGAATATTGATTAATCTCACTCCAGGTAGCCCCGGCATTCCCCCTCTCTCTCTCTCTCTCTCTCTATCCCTCCCCCACCCAAGTCGCACCAGCTTGACTCATTTTCACCCAAACACAACCAACAATGCCTCGTTTCCTTTATCTTCCTTACTTTATTGCTTATCTTTCATTCATTGTTCCATATCTTTCTCTCCTTCATCGCCTCTATCTCCCTAACCAGTCTGAAGAGGGGGTCTCGACCCGAAACGTCACCTATCCATGTTCCCCACAGATGCTGCCGGACCCGCTGAGTTACTCCAGCACTCTGTGAAACGTCACCTATCCATGTTCTCCACAGATGCTGCCTGACCCGCTGAGTTACTCCAGCACTCTGTGAAACGTCACCTATCCATGTTCTCCACAGATGCTGCCTTCTCCAGCACTGTGTGAAACTTCAGTTCTCCACAGATGCCTGCCTGACCCGCTGAGTTACTCCAGCACTCTGTGAAACGTCACCTATCCATGTTCTCCACAGATGCTGCCTGACCCGCTGAGTTACTCCAGCACTGTGTGAAACGTCTGCCGTCCTTTGTTTCGACATCCTCTCCACATCCACTCGATCTAGGCCAAGGGTTCCCAAACCTGGGGTAAATTTGAAACTTGCTCAAGGCCACGGGAAGAACGTACAAACTGTTCACACAACGCCCGTCGTCAGGATCAAACCCGGCTCTCTGGCGCTGTGAGGTGGCAACCTTACATAATAGTTGTGCCACCGTTGCCCCCCCCCCCCCCCAAATGTCAATAGACAATAGGTGCAGGAGTAGGCCATTCGGCCCTTCGAGCCAGCACCGCCATTCAATGTGATCATGGCTGATCATCCCCAATCAGTACCCCGTTCCTGCCTTCTCCCCATATCCCCTGACTCCGCTATTTTTAAGATCTCTCTTGAAAGCATCCAGAGAACCGGCCTCCACCTCACAGAGAGTGGTGAGTCTGTGGAATTCTCTGAGGCAGAGAATTCCACAGACTCACCACTCTCTGTGAGAAAAAGTGTTTCCTCGTCTCCGTTCTAAATGGCCTTACCCCTTATTCTTAAACTGTGTGTGTGTGGCCCCTGGTTCTGGACTCCCCCAACATCGGAACATGTTTCCTGCCTCTAGCGCGTCCAAACCTATAACAGTCTTATACGCCATTCAACTGGAAAGGGCGCAGAGAAGATCTACGATGATGTTACCATGACTCAAGTGGCTGGGCTGTCGTGGGAGGTTGGGCAGGCTCCGACCTTATTGTTTCGATCGTAAGGTGACCTTAGAGAAGTGTATACAATCATGAGGAGCGTTGATAAGGTGAACGCACAGAAGCTTTAACCCCGTGGAGGGGAATCGAGAACCAGAGGGCACTAGTTTAAGGTGAGAGGGAAAAGATTGAATAGTTTAGCAGAGAAGATTATAGCTGAGAAGATTATTAGCTGCAACCTTCCCCGCCATTGACGAACTGTAGACTGCAAGGCCAGAAAGCGAGCGGGCAAGATAGAAACATAGAAACATAGACAATAGGTGCAGGAGTAGGCCATTCAGCCCTTCGAGCCAGCACCGCCATTCAATGTGATCATGGCTGATCATCCCCAATCAGTACCCCGTTCCTGCCTTCTCCCCATATCCCCTGACTCCGCTATCTTTAAGAGCGCTATCCAGAGATGCTGCCTCACCCGCTGAGTTACTCCAGCATTTTGTATCTACATAGAAACATAGAAAATAGGCGCAGGAGGAGGCCATTCGGCCCTTCGAGCCTGCACTGCCATTCAATATGATCATGGCTGATCATCCAACTCAGTATCCTGTACCTGCCTTCTCTCCATACCCCCTGATCCCTTTAGCCACAAGGGCCACATCCAACTCCCTCTTAAATATAGCCAATGAACTGGCCTCAACTACCTTCTGTGGCAGAGAATTCCACAGACTCACCACTCTCTGTGTGAAAAAAAATGTTTTTCTCATCTCGGTCCGAAAAGACTTCCCCCTTATCCTTAAACTGTGACCCCTTGTCCTGGACTTCCCCAACATCGGGAACAATCTTCCTGCATCTAGCCTGTCCAACCCCTTAAGAATTTTGTAAGTCTCTATAAGATCCCCCCTCAATCTTCTAAATTCTAAATTCTATTTGCCGCAACCTTCCCCCCATTGATGAACTATACACTGCAAGGGCCAGGAAGCGAGCGGGCAAGATCATCTCTGACCCCTCTCACCCTGGCCACAAACTCTTTGAATCACTTCCCTCTGGAAGGCGACTCCGGACTGTCAAAGCTGCCACAGCCGGACATAAACACAGTTTATATCCACGAGTAGTTGCTCTACTCAACAGCCAAAAATCTGCAGCCTCCCTTTGATCTGGTATTTTGTTGGTTCACATGCTTGATCAATGGTGTTTTATCATTAATGTTTTAGTATTATTAATGTTTCGTGTTTTCTGAGTCATTCGTAACTGTCACTGTTGTTACCTGTGGGCGGAGCACCAAGGCAAATTCCTTGTATGTGAATACTTGGCCAATAAACTTACTGACTTACTTTTAGTTCAGAGATACAGCGCTGCAACAGGCCCTTTGGGTCCGATCCTACCAGCGATCCCCGCTCACTAACACTACCCCACACACACTAGGGACAATTTTTACATTCATACCAAGACAATGAAGCTACAAACCCGCACGTCTTTGGAGTGTGGGAGGAAACCGGAGCGCCCGGAGAAAACCCACGCGGGTCACGGGGAGAACCGAAGTTGAGGGAGGGACTAGAACCGAATTTTAAAGATATTTGCACAGGAACGTGGATAGGATAGGTTTAAAGGGACATGGGCCAAATGGGGAAACAAGGAACTATAGATGCTGCTTTACAAAAAAGGACACAAAGTGCTGGAGTAACTCAGCGGGCAAGGCAGCATCTGTGGAGAACGTGGGTAGTTCAGTCTGAAGAAGGGTCCCGACCTGAAACGTCACATATCCATGTTCTCCACAGATGCTGCCTGACCCACTGAGTTACTCCAGCACTTCTGTCTTTATCTGCCGTCTCTCGATCTCCGACAAATCCTCTGCCCCCTTCCTGCCTCCAATCTCTCCCATATTCCACAATTCCCCTGGCTCCACCAGGCTCTGCTCACTCTCTCTCTCTCTTTCTTCCCCCCTCTCTCCCTCCCACTCCCTCTCTCCTCTCTCTCCCTTTCCCTCTCACTTCCTCCCCCCTCTCTTTCCCTCTCCTTTCTCTCTCTCCCTCTCTCGCTCCCTCTCTCTCCCTCTCTCTCTCACCCTCTCTTCCCCCCTCTCCTCGCTCCCTCTCTCTCCCTCTCTCCCTCCCTCGCTCTCGCTCCCTCTCTCGCTCCCTCTCTCCCTCTCTCGCTCCCTCTCTCCCTCTCTCGCTCCCTCTCTCGCTCCCTCCTCTCTCGCTCCCTCTCTCGCCCTCCCTCTCTCTCTCGCTCCCTCTCTCGCTCCCTCTCTCGCTCCCTCTCTCGCTCCCTCTCTCCCTCCCTCCCTCCCTCTCTCCCTCTCCCCCTCTCTCCTTCAGGACTTTAAAAGTGACCTCTGTGCCTGCACCTTTTTCGCGATCTTTTCCATGAATCTCCAGGACGGATTCAGTGTGAGTCCTCCATCTCTCGACCATCCCGCCAGTTTTCCTGCGCTGTTTGTAGCATACCAGGGACACGATATGAAATATTATCCCGAGACAGTGGACAGATGAAACACAGGGGGCTTAGGATAGTAAACCTTGCGTTCGTTTTGCCAGTTAGGCCATTCAGCCTCAGTGAACTCAACAGAGAACCCTGCGACAAAACTTCCAATCCTTCGGAAAACTTTGTCCATTTCAACAGATTGGAGCTGACGGTAGTGTCTTAAACCCCACCGACCCCCCCCCCCCCCACACACTTAAACCCCACCGACACCGACCCCCCACAAAACACCGGCTTCCACGTTAAACCCCACCGAACCCATCAATTGCGGAATTCGCTGGAGGGATTAAGATTTTCCAAATCTCTAACATAAATTCCCGGCTAAATTTCGAGAAAGACGGGAGGGGGGGGGGGGGGGAATGAAAAAAGTCCCGAGCGAACTCACCTCATTCCCGGAGTAAAAGCATTCCCAGTCGGAAGAGTCCACTCCGTCCAGCTTAATCCCGCTCAACATGGTGAGGGGATGGCGTCCCGCTCGCAATTCCCAATCCCCGCGGATGCAGAGGTGGAATTGGAAGGCGACTGGCCGGAGTATCTCCCCCTCTGTGTGTGAGTGAGCGAGTGTGTGTGTGTGTTGTGTGCGTGAGGCTGTGTGTCCTGCTTCACCCTTCTCCCAAGCCCAGAGCTCAAATTTAAATAACCAATTCCCACCTCTTTAGCCTGCCCTCTCCACCCCCCACCACCCCACCTCCTGTTCTCCTATTGTACACCTGGCCTGCCCAAGTGACTCATTTAAATACAGCCACTCGCACCTCAAATGCATGTTGGCGGTGTGTTGCAAACACTGAACATGTCAGACAGCTAGTTTGTTTGGGGACTGGAGGGAAAACGCTGGAGTAACTCAGTGGGCCAGGCAGCATCTGTGGGGAACATGGATAGGTGACGTTTCACAGAGTGCTGGAGTAACTCAGCGGGTCAGGCAGCATCTGTGGAGAACATGGATAGGACGTTTCACAGAGTGCTGAGTAACTCAGTGGGTCAGGCAGCATCTGTGGGGAACATGGATAGGTACGTTTTCACAGAGTAACCGCTGAGTAACTCAGCGGGTCAGGCAGCATCTGTGGGGAACATGGATAGGTGACGTTTCACAGAGTGCTGGAGTAACTCAGCGGGTCAGGCAGCATCTGTGGAGAACATGGATAGGTGACGTTTCACAGAGTGCTGGAGTAACTCAGCGGGTCAGGCAGCATCTGTGGAGAACATGGATAGGTGACGTTTCACAGAGTGCTGGAGTAACTCAGTGGGTCAGGCAGCATCTGTGGGGAACATGGATAGGTGACGTTTCACAGAGTGCTGGAGTAACTCAGCGGGTCAGGCAGCATCTGTGGAGAACATGGATAGGTGACGATTCACAGAGTGCTGGAGTAACTCAGCGGTCAGGCAGCATCTGTGGAGAAACATGGATAGGTGACGTTTCACAGAGTGCTGGAGTAACTCAGCGGGTCAGGCAGCATCTGTGGAGAACATGGATAGGTGACGTTTCACAGAGTGCTGGTGTGACACGAGATGTGCAGGGAAATGAAAAGTGGCAATGCTAGTAGGTTTGTGCAAAAAAAACCTACAAAACAGGATGGAACAGAATCACATATTCACATATTTGTGGGAGGAAAAAAACAGCAATTTAAAAAAGACATCACACAGCGGTAAATTGGTACAGTAAAGTTAGTCCCTGGTGAGATCGGAGTTTACAGTCCGAATGGCCTCTGGGAAGAAACTCCTTCTCATCCTCTCCGTTCTCACAGCACGGCAACGGAGGTGTTTGTCTGACCATAGCAGCTGGAACAGTCCGTTGATGGGGTGGAAGGGGTCCCCCATGATCTCAAAAAAGTGTGCAGACACACTAATGCCCCTGTCCCACTTAGGAAACCTGAACAGAAACCTCTGGAGACTTTGCGCCCCATCCGTGCGGTTTCCGTGCGGTTCCCGGAGGTTTTCGTCAGTCTCCCAAATGGTCGAAAGTGGTTTCCGTTTTAAAAATCGGTAATTTTTTTAGTCGAAGCCGGTTGCGATGCTAGTTGAAGGTGGTTGCCGGAGGACAAAAACCTCCGGGAACCGCACGGAAACCTTGGGTGGGGGCGCAACGTCTCCGGAGGTTTCCGTTCAGGTTTCCTAAGTGGGACAGGGGCATAACTCATGCACACGCGCACACACCTACACATGGTGACCAGGGGCTGTAGCGTGCTACACTGAGAGGCGGTGAGTGAGAAGCTGTGGACGGTGAAGGTGTGGACTCACCTTGGCTGCAGGAAGCTTCTCCCTGCCCGCCCGCCAGGAGGTAGAGACTGCCCCGCTCCCCGGTCACTCACACTTGCTGATTAAAGACGCTAATCAAGGGACACTGGGCCGATTGTGGATTCCAGCCCATTCAACAACAGACAACAGGTGCAGGAGGAGGCCATTCGGCCCTTCCAGCCAGCACCGCCATTCAATGTGATCACGGCTGATCGTCCCCAATCAGTGCCCCATTCCTGCCTTCTCCCCATATACCCTGACTCCGCTATCTTTAAGAGCCCTATCTAGCTCTCTCTTGAAAGCATCCAGAGAACCGGCCTCCACCGCCCTCTGAGGCAGAGAATTCCACAGACTCACCACTCTCTGTGAGAAAATGTGTTTCCTCGTCTCCGTTCTAAATGGCCGACCCCTTATTCTTAAACTGTGTGTGTGGCCCCTGGTTCTGGACTCCCCCAACATCGGGAACATGTTTCCTGCCTCTAGTGTGTCCAAGCCCTTAACAATCTTATATGTTTCAATGAGATCCCCTCTCATCCTTCTAAACTCCAGAGTGTACAAGCCCAGCCGCTCCATTCTCTCAGCGTATGACAGTCCCGCCATCGAGTCTACTCCCCCATTCAATCGTGGCTGATCTACCTCTCAGATGCTGCCTGACCCGCTGAGTTACTCCAGCACTCTGTGAAACGTCACCTATCCATGTTCTCCACAGATGCTGCCTGACCCGCTGAGTTACCCCAGTGCTTTGTGTCCTGCAATGTCTGTGGGTCAGGAGAGTTGTTTCCCTGAGAATACTTTCAAGAGAGAGCTAGATAGGGCTCTTAAAAATAGCGGAGTCAGGGGAAATGGGGAGAAGGCAGGAACGGGGTACTGATTGGGGATGATCAGCCATGATCACATTGAATGGCGGTGCTGGCTCGAAGGGCCGAATGGCCTCCTCCTGCACTTATTGTCGATGTTGCAAGGCCTCCACTGAACAGCAGGGGTCAGATTTGCCTGAGGAATTGAAACAACACAAAACTCACGACACGCGCTGGTCGGAGTAAAGACAAGAGTGTTTTATTATCACAGGCTAATAGACAACAGGTGCAGGAGGAGGCCATTCAGCCCTTCCAGCCAGCACCGCCATTCAATGTGATCACGGCTGATCATCCCCAATCAGTTCCCCGTTCCTGCCTTCTCCCCATATCCCCTGACTCCGCTATCTTTAAGAGCCCTATCTAGCTCTCTCTTGAAAAGCATCCAGAGAACCGGCCTCCACCGCCCTCTGAGGCAGAGAATTCCACAGACTCACCACTCTCTGTGAGAAAAAGTGTTTCCTCGTCTCCGTTCTAAATGGCCGACCCCTTATTCTCAAACTGTGTGTGTGTGTGTGGCCCCTGGTTCTGGACTCCCTCAACATCGGGAACATGTTTCCTGCCTCTAGCGTGTCCAAACCCTTAATAATTTTAGGTACACAAAAAGCTGGAGAAACTCAGCGGGTGCAGCAGCATCTGTGGAGCGAAGGAAATGGGCAACGTTTCGGGCCGAAACCCTTCTTCAGACCTTCCTCTCCTTAATAATCTTATATGTTTCAATAAGATCCCCTCTCAATGGATTCCCTCTCCCAGAGAGAACAATGACATTCTTACTTGCAGTACAACAGATAATTAGACATAGTAGACACAAGATGCTGGAGTAACTCAGCGGGACAGGCAGCATCTCTGGAGAGAAGGAATGGGTGACGTTTCGGGTGGAGACCCTTCTTGGACTACTCTCTACCTCATGTAGGAACATGGATAGAACTTGTATCTACCTCATTGGATCGGACTTGACTGGCTTTACCTTGCACTAAACCTCGCGCTGCCTCGGCAAGGCCAGCAGCATCATCACGGACCAGTCTCACCCCCGGTCACTCCCTCTTCTCCCCTCTCCCATCGGGCAAGAGGTACAGAAGTGTGAAAACCAACGCACACACACCTCCAGATTCAGGGACAGTTTCCTCCCGGCTGTTATCGGGCAACTGAACCGTCCTCTCACCAACTAGAGAGCGGTCCTGACCTCCCATCCACCTCATTGGAGACCCTCGGACTATCCTTGATCGGACTATCCTTGATGGGACTCGAAACGTCGCCCATTCCTTCTCTCCAGAGATGCTGCCTCACCCACTGAGTTACTCCAGCATTTTGTGTCTACATAGAAACATAGAAAATAGGTGCAGGAGTAGGCCATTCGGCCCTTCGAGCCTGCACCGCCATTCAATATGATCATGGCTGATCATCCAACTCAGTATCCTGTACCTGCCTTCTCTCCATACCCCCTGATCCCTTTAGCCACAAGGGCCACATCCAACTCCCTCTTAAATATAGCCAATGAACTGGCCTCAACTACCTTCTGTGGCAGAGAATTCCACAGACTCACCACTCTTTGTGTGAACTGGCTCTGTGCCATCTCACACCGCTGACGGAACTGTCGAGAAACGATGTCTTTCTTCCACAGAGCGCGTCAGGGATGTTCCCGAGGTGTGAAGTCTGTTGTGGGAATGCGAAACATTCCGTCTTTTCCCACATCCGTCTTCATTCTGACCTAGTTTAGTCTAGAGATACGAGATTCAAGACAGTTTATGGTCACGTGTCCCAGATAGGACAATGACATTCTCGCTTTGCTTCAACACAACAGAACATAGACGGCATGAATACAGAACAGATCAGTGTGTCCATATACCATTATATAATTATATACACACATTAATAAATAAACTGATAAAGTGCAAATAAACAGATAATGGGCTATTAATGATCAGAGTTTTGTCCGAGCCAGGTTTAATAGCCTGATGGCTGTGGGGAAGTAGCTATTCCTGAACCTGGTCGTTGCAGTCTTCAGGCTCCTGTACCTTCTACCTGAAGGTAGCAGGGAGATGAGTGTGTGGCCAGGATGGTGTGGGGTCCTTGATGATGCTGCCGGCCTTTTTGAGGCAGCGACTGCGATAGATCCCCTCGATGGTGGGGAGGTCGGAGCCGATGATGGACTGGGCAGTGTTTACTACTTTTTGTAGTCTTTTCCCCTCCAGGGCACTCAAGTTGCCGAACCAAGCCACGATGCAACCGGTCAGCAAGCTCTCTACTGTGCACCTGTAGAAGTTAGAGAGAGTCCTCCTTGGCAGACCGACTCTCCGTAATCTTCTCCCCTCCTCTCCTCCCCTCCCCTCTCCTCCCCTCCCCTCTCCTCTCCTCTCCTCCCCTCTCCTCCCCTCTCCTCCCCTCCCCTCCCCTCCCTCAACTCCCCTCCCCACTACCTCCCCTCTCCTCCCCTCCCCCCCCCTCTCCTCCCCTCCCCTCTGCTCCCCTCTCCTCCCCTCCCCTCCCCTCCCCTCTCCTGCCCTGCCCTCTGCCCTCCTCGCCTGAGTGAGTGGCTCTGAGATGATGAGGAAGGACAGGCAGGCCAGCATGGGCGGTGAATGCCTGAGTGCCTGGGTCAGCGCGATGGGGAGGGACACCTGAGCTGGCCGGGGCTCCGAGCTGCTCCACAGGACATCCCATCCCGACCTCCCACTTGCCCAGCACGGGTCCCCATCCGCACGGATGCTCTGCTCACTCCCAGCACGAAGGATATTGACCGGAGCTGCGGGAACAGCGCTGAATTAAAGCAGGCAGCACGGACACACAGAGACATTGACAACAGGTGCAGGAGGAGGCCATTCGGCCCTTCCAGCCAGCACCGCCATTCAATAAGGGGTTAGACAGGCTAGACGCAGGAAGATTGTTCCCGATGTTGGGGAAGTCCAGGACAAGGGGTCACACAGTCTAAGGATAAGGGGGAAGTCTTTTAGGACCGAGATGAGAAAAACATTTTTTTTCACACACAGAGAGTAGTGAATCTGTGGAATTCTCTGCCACAGAAGGTA
This sequence comes from Okamejei kenojei, assembly GCA_035221665.1. Classification (NCBI taxonomy): domain Eukaryota; kingdom Metazoa; phylum Chordata; class Chondrichthyes; order Rajiformes; family Rajidae; genus Okamejei; species Okamejei kenojei. The sequence goes on from CM069173.1 coordinate 944,531, forward strand.
GTTGAGGCCAGTTCATTGTCTATATTTAAGAGGGAGTTGGATGTGGCCCTTGTGGCTGAAGGGATCAGGGGGTATGGAGAGAAGGCAGGTACAGGATACTGAGTTGGATGATCAGCCGTGATCATATTGAATGGCGGTGCAGGCTGGAAGGGCCGAATGGCCTCCTCCTGCACCTATTGTCTATATCTATGTTTCTAAGTCACTTTTATTACTATAACATATTTTAAAAACAACTCTCGTTGGCCAAAGAGCTTCACATTGGTGGAGGCACTAACGTTATACGACAGTGGTTCATTGATTAAGTACATACATAAATACACACATACAGCCCTCGCTCATTTTGGTGGTGTCCGGCTCAGGGTTTGCTGGACCTTGATGGCTGTGGGGGTGGTATCCACCTCTTGTTTATTATTTTAGTGGCAGCCTTGGCGGCTTTCATAGCAAGTTCTCTCTTAGTAACTGCCTCGGTCGCACCTACAGCCACCCTCTGCCTCATGTCACGGGCAGCAAAGCGACCAAGAGGTGCGTATATTCAGAAAAGCTCTCCACACACAGGGGGCTTGGGAGTAGAGACGGGTTTTAAGTCTCGACTTAAAGGAGTGGATGGAGGGGGCAGTTCTGATGGGACCTGTCCAATCCCTCGAGACTTTTAATATGTTTCTATAAGATCCCCTCTCATCCTTCTAAAATCAATATGATCACTCACGGCTGATCATCCCCACAATCAGTTCCCCCGTTCCTGCCTTCTCCCCCATATCCCTCGATTCCGTTAGCCCCAAGAGCTAAATCTGACTCTTGTAATCTTGAAAACATCCAGCGAACCGGCCTCCGCTGGCTTCTGTGGCGGAGAGAATCCCGCAGCACTGGTGGTA